>QRFJ01000011.1:1627260-1904304 GCA_006176705.1 Cocos nucifera
CAACTTGTGTAGGACTCACCCAGTGGCTGTCAGAGATAGGATAAATAATTCCAGCATCTAACCATTTAATTACTTCTTTCTTGACTACTTCTTGCATGTTAGGATTAAGCCTTCTTTGCATTTCTCGAGTTGGTTTGGCATTATCTTCTGTATAAATATGGTGCATGCATATTGAGGGACTAATTCCTTTTAAATCGGCAACGGTCCACCCTATGGCCTCTTTATATGTTTTTAGAATATTTATCAATTAGTTTTTCTGTTCAGTAGTTAAGTTGGAAGCAATTATTACTGGTAGGGTTTTCTTTGATCCTAAAAATACATACTTAAGTGATTCAGGTAAAGGTTTTAGTTCAAGTTGTGGTGGGGCCTGAATTGAAGGACGTAGTGGTTCAATTTTTCGCTCAGGTAAGGGCTCAATTTTCACTGACCAAGGTAATGAATGTGATGGTTGAGGTAAATTAAGCAGGGTATTTACTTCCTGGGTTTGAGTATCTTCAGTGGGTTCATCATCTTGTAGTAAATCTAAGGAGGAATTAGATTCAACTATTTCATCTATCTGATTGATTACAAAGCAGTCTTCCTCCTCTTGGGTGTACTTTGGGGTATTAAAAATATTAATTCTTACTTTTTGATTCCCAAAAGAAATATCCATAGCTCCCATTTTACAGTTGATATTGGCATTCGCGGTTGCTAAGAATGGACGTCCTAAAATTATGGGATTTTGGTTCAGCTCTTGGGATGGTTCCATGTCAAGTATGAGAAAGTCTACAGGAAAATAACATTTATCTACTCTAACTAGAACATCCTCAATTAAACCACGCGGTGTTTTTATAGATCTATCAGCTAATTGCAAAATGACTGACGTGGGTTTTAATTCTCCAATCCCAAATTTTTCATAAACCGAGGTTGGAAGGAGATTTACACTAGCTCCTAAGTCTAGTAATGCTCGATCAAAGGTTATACCTCTAACACATGAAATTAAGAGTGCACCAGAATCTTTCATCTTTTGAGGTATTGGATTTAACAGGATCGTACTTACATCCTCGGATAGCATAACTCTTTTGGTGGTTCGTGGCTCACGCTTTTGGGTACAGAGTTCTTTAAGAAATTTAGCATAGGCTGGAACATGCTGAATTGCATCGATGAGGGATAAATTAATATGAACTTGTTTAAATAGTTCCATTAGCTCCTTGTTGCGTGTTTCTTGCTTTTTGCAAGAAGAGCCTGCTTCTAAGGCCGAAGGGAACGGGGCTTTGGGTTTATATGTCTCAGCTAATTCATCTGTTCTCTTCTTTTCTTTATCCATCTTATCAATGTCAGTACCAGTCATAAGCTCAAGTTCTTCTATATGATTATCCTCTTCTTCAAATTTCTCATCTTGGCTAACATCAGTATTGGCCTCTATCACCTGGTCTTGATATGGGTCCTTAAGAATCCTACCACTTCTAAGTTTCAGATATTGCTTTGGCATTTTCTAATTGGGGGTTCTTAGGTGGAATGTTAGATGGATGAGTAAATCCAGGTGGTTGATAGACATTGGATGGATTATTTTTAGGATTTGCAATTGGTTGGCTTGGTAATTGACCCGGTTCTCTCCTCATGCTAGACTCAGCTATTTGTCCTATTTGAGCTTCTAGTCTGGCGATTGATTGTTGTTGGCTTAGAATTAATTGTTGAAGTTGATTGAATTTATCGTCGGCTAGATTGGTCTGTTGAGGAGGTGGGTATGAGGGTTGATTATAATGTAGTGGTTGAGAAGACTGACTAGGCTGACCCTTATTATAGGCATAGTTCTGGTATTGGGGCCTATTTTGATAATTCTGAACTGGTGGGATTTGGGTCTGAGCCTGAGTTTGTTGTGGTTTCCAAGAGAAATTAGGATGGTTTCTCCAATCAGGATTATATGAATTTGAATATGGGTCATTAAGTGGTTTTGAGTAACCTTGAGCAGCTTGGACTTGTTCTTGGATAAGAGGTGGTAATTGTGCAACCGTGGGACATTCACTTATATGATGTGTTGGGCTAGCACAAATAGAGCAAATCACTTGATAATTAGAAGCTGGTGTGTATTGTGCAGGGGATTGTTGACCTAAGTTTAGGAATTGATCTAATTTCTGTGCAATAAGGTCGACTTTATCTAATTTTTGTGCTATTATGTTCAAATCTGCCTTAGAATTGAGTTCCAAAGTTTTGATCTCATAAATTCCTGCCCGTTTTTGTTGAGAAATTGATCTTTCATAAGAAGATAATGAAGCATGGTTAATAGAGTTTTCACTTAAAGTTTCAAACAAGGTATAAGCTTCATCCTCACTTTTGCTCATGAATGCACCTCCACAGGATGCATCAACCATCTGCTTATATTGATCTCCTAAACCTTCATAGAAAGCTTGTACAATTTGCCACTTAGATAGACCATGGTGTGGACATTTTCTAAGGAGTTCCTTAAGTCTTTCTCATGATTCATGAATTTGTTCCCCTGGAAGCTGAGCAAATCCCGTGATGGCTCGCCTCATGGTATTGGTTCGTCCTATGGGATAAAATTTCTTAAAAAATTCATGTTGCATCTCTGCCCATGTTTGAATTGTTCTTCCTAATGTGCCAAGCCAGTACTTGGCTTTATCTTTTAATGAGAAAGGGAACAAGGTCAGTCTAAGGGCATCATCAGAAAAATTCTGAATTTTTACCGTAGAGCAGATTTCTAAGAACTCATCCAGATGTTTGTAAGGGTCTTCATTGGCATTCCCATAAAAAGATGGGAGCATCTGGATTGTGGTCGACTTAATCTCATAGTGACTAGCAGGGATATCAGGTATGTGGATGCAAGTCGATGGGTTGTAGGTGGAAGGAATAAAGTATTCCTTCATCTGCCTAGGTGGTTCTTCACGATTTTCAGCCATTTGATTATTTGGTCTTAAATGAATTAGTCTTTCAATTTCAGGATCTGGTTTAACTAGGTCAGGTAAAAGTGATCTTCTATCGTGCATGTACTAGTGCAATTTGATATATGGTTCAATTTTTTTTTAAAAAAAAATTATTATTATTTTTTAATTTATTTATTTTTTTAAGAAAAGAAGAGAGCAAGAAAGAAGAGGAAAAATCCTAAAGAATCTTAAATCTGGAGAAGATAGGGAGGAGTTAATTTTTATGTTAGATATTATTTGGCAAACAAGTTAGGCAATCAATCCTGACTAAGAGTTATCCTAGATCTAGACAGCTCCTAACTGCCAAGATCACCTTCAAGCCCTCCAAATAGAGGATTAACCAATCAACTGGTCAGGTAAGTGTAAAGTCGGTGGGAGTCCCTCCGTTGCTTGCCTTAGACACCAATTGTGCTTGGCCAGATAAGCGAACAGAACCAATTAAGTAACCACCTTCTTTCGGGCCCAATCGTTCCTGAACCACTTTCCTAGACACCAGTCAAATTGATTAATCCTAACTTGGTTCAACTCTTAGGATTTTTTGTCCTACTGAGCTCGAATATCCTTAAAGGTTAATGTCTAATTGATTTTAAGATTTAAGGTTTGGATTAATGCAGGATGCTGGTTGGTTGTTTGTGGGCTAAGGAAGGATGATCAAATCCCCACCTTATCTTGTTTAATGGGTTGTGCCCTTAATTTGGTTTAATATGAAATATGCAAAAGAAAAAAAAATTTTAATCAAAGAGTTCTATGCAATTTAAACTAATTAATTAAATTATAAAAAGGCTTACCTTGACTCCAGCAATCACCAAAAATAAGAATAAAAACTAATATGATGGATGCTCTAAATAATTAGGGTTTCTAATCTTGTGATGAGATTTTTAATTAGGTTTATGTAGGTAATATTTTTAATTAATTTAAAATAAAGCAAATATTAAAAATAAAGAAAGAGATTTAGGGTTTAGGAATGATCTCACCGAATAGGATTGAGAGTTTTGTTCGTGCCCTAATCTTCCTTGTTCCTTTTTTTTTTCTTTTCTGCAAAATAAATAAAAAAATAATGAGTAGGCAGTAAAAAAAAAATCAAAGAAATAAAGAAATTTTAATTTTTATGCCTCCCCGGCAACGGCACCAAAAACTTGATAGGGACACGATGCTGTCGTTAAGACACCGTGTTTATCAATTTAAATCCGACTCTTTACTTTTTAAACTAATTAAAAATTATGAAGAAAGTGGTGAGTCGGGTCGAATCCACAGAGAGGCAATGATTTATTTCTAAAATCTTTGATTTTGATTTTTTTTTTTTAAGAAAAGAAAGCAAAGATTAAAGTCAAAAAATAGATCTATAAATAAAAATAGAATTTAAATTATGCAAAAATAAATTTGATACTAAGATCTACTATTTAGATCTTAGCAACTACTTATAGTAAAATTAAAGAGCAATAAAGAATAAATAATTTAAAGAGCTAGAATTAAAAAGAATAATGAAACTTTTTTTATTAAATTTAAAACTAAGATGCAGAATTTAAATACAAGAAATTAAAGAAAATTCAGAATTTTAATACAAGAAATTAAAGGAAAAAAAAAAACTAGATGAAGATCGCAGATCGGCGTAGGCATGAAGATGGCGTAGAAGATCGGCTCTTCTTCTCAGCAGCACCGCAGCTTTGAAGCAACCTTTAATCCCGAGCTTGACTTCCACCCTATACCTTAGCTTCTCTTCCAACCCTTTTTCCTTTCTTAGAGGCTTAGGATCCTTTTTATAGAGCTAGAAGAGGTAGATATTTATTTCTAAAAGCAATATGGGACTAATTCCCTTTGTAATCATAAAAATTTAAATAAAATTTGAATAAAAATAACTCTGTTACGTCTCTGGTAAATCTGGTAAAATCAGGCTATCCGATAGGAATCGAATGGTTCAAAAATCGTCAAAATCGGATGCCTATCAGCCCAGATCAGCTCGAATTAAATTCTGGCCGTCCGATCGCGCTTGATCGAGGAAATCTGGCCGCAAATCGCGCTTCGGGAGTCCTGATCACTGCCGGGAGCGTTCTGGACCGTCGGATCGAAGCTGGAATCAGGCGCTGCCGTTTGATGGTGATCCGAGTGAAATTGGCAACCGAAAAAAATGCTGACCGTCCGATCTTAACCGCAATCAACCGCAGCCGTCCGATCGCGCAATTACTGTTCCCATGGACCGCGTAGACCGGCCGCACCGCACACCGCAACCAATCAACGCTTCTGTCATCGAGTGAAATGACCAGATTGCCCTGTGAGCCGCGATAAAATTTTGTAGACCCTTTAAGGGTCTAGGTCCACCACGTGGCAGGCTCTGATTCGCCGAACTTTGCTGAGCTGGCGGTCCACGCCTGGATCGTAGATCGGCTGATGGCTTCAATGACTGAGTCAGCTTTGATGGCTCGGCTTGGCTTGGTGGCTCGGCTTGCGGAGCCGGTTGAGCCATTTTCTTTTTTTTTTTTTTTAATATTTTTATTTATTTTATATATATATATATTTTAAAAAAATCATATCTTTTTCATTTTAGCTCCGTTTTACTTGAAATTTATTTCATTGTGATCAGAAAAATGAGCTCTTTCTTTTAATAATAAAATTTTATTTCTTAATTTTTATTTATTTTTTATTATTTTTTAATTAATTTTTTAATTAATAAAAATATGAATTTTTCAAAAATTATATATAAATTGATTGATAATTCTTAAAAATTAATATAAATTAATTAATAAATTAATACTTTTATTGGTGAATTTATGATGCTTATCAGCTGTGACGACTGACCTCCGCCCTTGGGCTTCGGAGGCGTCGTTCCTTCGGCCTTTTTCGGACCAGACCTGAATTTTCTTCGACTGGATGGCGTTTGCTGGCCTGTTGTATTCCTCTTATGGTAGCTGATAGTGCTTGCACCTGATGAAGCAGCGTGTCATACTGCTCCTGTGAGACCGCCGACACCGCTAGTGGGTTTTCTTGGATTGATGGTGGAGATGCGTTAACCTGTTGAGCATTGTTGGTCCTCCGATCACGAGAACGTTGGGATGCATTTGATGCTTCCCTTTGAATTCTCATGATATCCGACGACGTGCTTTCTTCCCTTAAAATTGGGCCTCGAAATCAACCAAGATCCTTTCTTTAGCGCCAACTGTTGCTCCTGGATCTCCTGACTTGAGGTCGGCCGATGAGGATGGAGGAGCTCGACCACCGAGGAATCTAAGGCCGAGGATGAGCTTTCACTGGAGCTTCACCCATTTACCTGCAATAAAGTCTCCACCAGAGTGTTCTCCAGTGAAGACCCTCCAATGCTCAAGTTAGGAGATTGGAGAACAATGAGAGAAAGCATCGAATTAGGTGGCCGACCTGGAGGATCCTGGAGCTCCTTTATTTATAGAAAAGGAATTGGAGTCGTATCCGTTTTGGATTCTAACGGCTTTCCGAGTTTGTTGCCCCAGATTGATTCGGAAGATTTCTTTTCTTCTTGAAAGACGGGATTGCAAAAGATTCTCCTTTTACCGAGTTTCTTGATTCGGAGAGGATGTAGTTTCAACAAGAATAGTTGTAGGTCGGCCATTGATGAGCTATGATAGGTCATCCTGTTTATGTAGCTCGACGGCCGATCTGAATCCGATGAGGATGAGATACGAAGGCCTAAATCGTTTCGCTAGGAAGCAATCTTCAGTAGATCGGCTGAAATTGTAGGTGTGAAATATCACGTCATTCCATTGAGATGATCCATTGGGGTAGGTCAACAATCGACTTTAAACAGACCGAGGCCATACCAACCCCATCCATTAAAAAAAAAATAATTATTGAACTAAATGGACATTTTAAGAGTAAATATGATTTGATATTGGAATCACATAGGTTTATGCCGATGCAATCAAACCACTTCTATGGTCGTAGGGGTACAAAGGAATATGCTGGTTTTGTGGCCTCTATCCATGTTATTCTCGTGAGATTATCATCATGTGCCAAATGCCTCCATGTATTCTTGCGAAACTTTGCGGCGGAGTTACGAAGTACCGAGTAAACTATTGTCTTCGCTTAATAGCAAGATGCTGTGGGCCGCGCCGTCCATTTAATACAAATCCCTGGCCTCGGGCAACCCGAGACCGCCAATGGCCCAAATTAATGCCCTGCACCATAAGGAACTTAGAAAAGAAATTGCCATTCCTTTTCCAACAGTATAGGGTACATAAGGAAAACCCGCATTAAACTCTCGCCGGTCCAGACCGGTGGACCCAAAAGGGTTCAGCCCTAGCCCGTCTTGAATCACCCTCGCACGTGCGAGACGAAACTCGGCGGCGGCGACACGACGGCGCTCTCCGTCCCCTTGCAGCTTAGAGACTGGAGAAGCTTCCAGGGGCGGCTCCCACCCTCGTACCCCAACCTGCCGCCTTCCGCCAGCGATGGTGATCTCCTCCGCCTCTGCCGGTTCCGGATGTCCTTCATCTCCATCGCCGCCGGGACCCTCACAGGCCCGAACACGACTAGATACCACTTCGGTCGCTGCCTCGGTGTCGGCGGCGGCAGAGGGGTTCTCGGGTCTGAATCAGACACCACCCTCCTCAGCCTCCGGTACTTGCCAGGGAGCCTCGCGCCGCCGCGGGGTCGGTTGATCCTGTCGAGCGACTCCGACCGCCGATGATCGAAAGGAGCGATCTGGGGGGCGGGGGCATCGCTCGTTTTCGCCGGAGACGGCTGCGGAGGAAGGGGCTTATAAGGGAGGAGCTGCCCCTGGTGGAAGACGTCGTCGGCGGAGCACATCTCCTCGGCAGTGGAGAGGTCGCCGGAGAAGAACTCGAAAGTGTCAGTAGGAGGAGGAGGACATAATTGGCCGTCGTCTGAGGAAATAGTGCCATCGGATCCGTCATGGCCATCCAAGGCGACGTCGCAGAGCGAGAGGGAGAGGGAGGCGGAATCCTCGCCGTCGGATTCGTCAGGGTCGGAGGTCGAGGTTCTCTCATCTTCGAGCTCAGCCGCCATGGTGAGAGAGGTGGATACAGGGATTGGGGTTATTCCGGGAAGAGAGGAGGTGGGGCTTCTTTGGAAGTTTGCTTTGTTTTTTTGACGATGGTGATCGTCGAAGTTTTCGTCGGGTAGAGGGCGCAGCAAGGTGGGGCTTTAAAGAGGGGAATGGGGTTGTCGTGCCTTCCGTCTTACTTGTTTTAAAATGAAATTGTCTGCCGTAACTATGAGTTATTTCATCCCATCTTCAACTCTTGGCGTCTTCCAGAAGGTTTCATTTTGAGCCAAGGAAGGCCATGCTTTGCCGTAGTGGATGCTGGGGTCTGGAAGCTTGGACTTGGTTTTTTTTTTTCTGAAGAATTTTATTTGAAAATATAGAAGAAAATGTCATGGTGTTAAAAGGCAGATGTTTTCTCGAACTTGTAATTCGAAATAAATGAAAAGGATGGAATAGGACTTGTACTAATGCAGATATCAGTCGAGACTAATTTGGTCAACTTTTAGTTACGCTAATTTTAAATATTCTATCCTAGGACTCAAGCTTTTTTTTTTTGGAAAATTTTTTGAAACTAATAGGGTGAAATTGGAGGATGCACGTCTTTTTCTGAAAATGATTTGTTGTCAAGAATGAGAAAAGGCAAGTCAAAAAAATATAGCAAGCTGACAAGTATGACGCTACTCTATGATCTTCTTTTGTTTATTTTTTGATGATCAATTGGTTTCCTTGATCCTTCTGCGTTCTAAAATCCACCACTTTAGACTGCTTTAACAGTTGTCCTGAACTAGCTTATGAGTGGCATGCTAATTTTACATTCTTGTCCAAAATTATGTCACTATTTTCTTCTGATATGTGCTCTTTCATTAGTTCTAGTCTCAAATCAATCCTTTATGTCAAAAAAATATCTTCCAACCACCTCGATAATTTTATTTTGGGGTAATGAGCTTGATAATGCTTTTTGTCGGGACCTCTTGTACCCCTAGTGATCATAACAATCTGCATATCCCACAACAACTAATCTTTTAATTAATATATCAAACTTCACTTTTGACTAATTGATCTTATTGTTATTCCGTGTGATTTGTATGTAATAACTAATAACCGTATCATTATTATTGACACAAAAATTGATCGTCATCAAAATTTACTGAAATGGAGGCCGATGAGGTCGCCATCGGAGACCTGCAAAACGAAGTTCCGTCCAGAGCCAATGGGGGTGGCTATTGCAAGACCCTCCGACGATCAAATCAGCTCTGATCAATAAGAATGGAGTGCTCGAAATGAGTTTCGGAGCTTGAGGGAGAAGAGGAGAGCTTAGAGATCCGAGAAATTCGAGTTAGCGTATCTGGAGGGTCCTTTACAGGTGGAGCTTAGTTGATGGTAACGGCCATACCGCCGCATGGAGTTCGACATGGAGAAGGAGGCATTGTCAGGTGGATGGCGACAGCCATACTGGCAAGCCATGGGCCGCATGAAGTTCGGTACGGAGAGAGAGACGCCATCAGGCGGATGGTGACAGCCATACTAGCAGGTCATGGGCCGCATGGGGCTGGTTATGGAGAGAGTGGTATCGCCAGTAGTGGCGGTCATATCATCTGATCTCGTTGATCGTTCAGAGGAGTTCGGACTTATAGGAGAGTTCGACTGAAGGGAAAGCTTGGGAGCAGCTCGGTCGTAGAGGAGTTCGGAGGAGCTCAGCCGGCGGAAGGGACGGCCGCTTGAGGAGCTCGGGCGCTGGGGGATTCCGTTGAAGCCCAGCCGCTTGGAGTCCAAGAAGCTCGGCTGCTAAGTAGTTCGGCCGACTGTAGGAGTTCAGCTAAGATCCGTCCGTTGAAGCTCTTCCGTGGCTACTGGTTGCATTAGGTAGAGCATTGAATTTAACTTCGATGGAAGTGGGGTTTATCCCCAACAATAGTCCCCCCCACTCTCGAGCTCGAGATTCGAGGAAAGTGAGTGCAGAAAAAGCGACTGCCGAAGTCTTCTTCTGGGCGTCGTGCTGGTTCTGGTCGAAGCTCGGAGGGAAGATTTCATCGCCAGCCAAAGTTGATGTCGAAGTTGAGACTCGAGGGAGATCTCATCTCCAACCGAAGTTGAGGCAGGCCTTATCCACTGCGATCGAGGTCGGAGGTTGAGCTCCTCGGGGGCGATATTGTCTCCAGCAGTCGAGGTTAATACGGTCACTCGGGAGGGATCTGATCTCCAACTAGGGTTGCCTCCGATCTTATTTCTGACTGAGGTTGGCACGGACGCTCGGAAGATTGCTTATCTCTATCCGAGGCTTCTCGGGCGCTCTGGCCGAGGTTGTCTCGAGTCTTATCTATAGTCGAGATCGTCGATCACTTCGGGAGAGATCTTATCTCTAGCCGACTTTGATGAAGATCCTATTTTCTACGGACTTCGGAGCTCGAACTTGAGCTTTGCTCACGCTAGGATGAGGTTCTCCTCCTGCTCCTAACGGATTATGGGGGCGCATTCGGACCATCATCCATCCTATTTCCTGCGGACTTCGGAGCTCGGACTTGGGCTTTGCTCATGCTAGGATGAGGTTCTCCTTCTGCTCCTAACGGGTTGTGGGGGTGCATTCGGATCGTTGTCCATCTCCCCCCATCTCGTCTAAGGTGGACGAGGTCTTGAACTTTGCTCGCGTTAGGATGAGGTTCTCCTCCTGTTCCTAACGGAGCTGTGGAGGGCACATTCGGAACCGTCGTCCATCTCCCCCCGTCTCATCCTTTGTGAACGAGGCCTTCGACTTTGCTTGCGTTAGGACGAGATTCTCCTCCTGTTTCTAACGGACTGTGGGGGCACATACAGACCATCGTCCGCGCCTCTCCCTCCGTCTCGTCCTTTGTAAACGAGGCCTTCGACTTTGCTCGCGTTAGGATGAGGTTCTCCTCCTATTCCTAATGGACTGACTCGGTCGCTCAGAAGAGATCTTACCTCTAATCGAGGTTGTCAACGGTCGCTCGGGAGAGATCTTATCTCTAGCCGAGGTTGATGCTCGTGTTAGGACGAGGTTCTCCTCCTGTTCCTAACCGAGGTTGACTCGGTCGCTCGAAAAAGATCTTATCTCTAGCCGAGGCTGATGCTTGTGTTAGCACGAGGTTCTCCTCCTGTTCCTAACTGAGGTTGCCCCGATCGCTCGGGAGAGATCTTATCTCTAGCCGAAGTTGTTGCTCGCATTAAGACGAGGTTCTCCTCCTGTTCCTAATGCGGCAATTATTGACTCCTTCTTCCCTGTCATCGCATAGTTTTCGCATCCAGAAATAATATTATCGAAAGAAAAAAAATTTATTGAAAGAAAGTTACTAGCAGCGCATCCCCAAATTCTGTATTTCAAGATCATGGTAGCGTTGTTCCTCCGCGTTTCTTCGGTAATAAGTTCCGGGGTGGACGACCTCCTCATGCTTGCCTCCTCAATTTGGTGTAAGCTCTTATCGTTGGGAAATGACGAATCGCTGTGCACCAAGCTCCTCCTAGGGGCAATATGGATGACGCCGTAAGATGGTCGAGCTCCTTGCCGTCTCTGGCTATGGCAGCGCCCTTGGCCGATCTTTTCTTTTTTACGAGCTCCTTGCCATCTCTGGCTATGGCAGCACCCTTGGCCGATCTTTTCTTGCTTTAGGCTGGTGCCGGAGAAATTTACCCAGCCGCCCCTTTCTAACGAGCTCCTCAATTTCATCTCAGAGCTGGATGCATTCCTCGGTGTCATGGCCGTGGTCGTGGTAGTAGAGGCAATACTTATTTCGATCGCACTTATTTGGGGGAGACTATAATCCTTCTGATCTTGGCAGCTAGTTCTTCACTTCGGTGAGAATCTGAGTTCAAGGAGCGTTGAGGGAGGCGTAGTCACGGAACCTTCCGGGAGGAGGGCTTTTTCACGCCTCTCTGTTGGGGCTTCCTCGGTGGCGAGTTCGAGGAGTTTGGGCCTGCCTACTTTTGAAGGGGGTCTGCGAGCGCGGCCGAACTTCGCTTGGCTCTCCATCGTCCGCCAGCCGCTCTCTTAGGGCTTCCTCGTCTTTCAACTTGAAGGCTTCTTTCGCACGGGCATATCTCTCGGCCCGAGCCAGCAGATCGGCGAAGTCCCTAGGATACTTTTTTTTCAGGAAGAACAGCCATTTTTCTAAAGGCCGCTCTTGAGCGCGGCCATCGCAATAGACTAGTCCAAGTTTCGGACCTCTAATGCCGTGGCGTTAAACTGGGTGACGTAAGTCCGGATGGATTCCTCCCGCTTCTGCTGACATTCATCAGGGAGTCCGAACCTCAGCGCGGACATCGGCTGCTGATGAAGTGAGCCGCGAACTGACTGCTCATCTAATCAAAAGAGAAGATCGTACTCAGCTTCAATGTCGAGTACCAGTTTCTAGCTACTCCCTTTAAGGTAGATGGGAAAGCTCGACATAGTATGGCGTCTGAAGCACCGTGGAGCAGCATCATGGCACGAAAGGCCTCCAGATGATCAACCGGATCAGAAGTTCCATCGTAGCTTTTCAGTTGAGGGAGCTCGAAGGTTGGTGGAACAGGTTCTTGCATAATTCGGAGAGAGAAGGAAGGTTCGGCATGGACGTCGGCATGATGAGCCGGGGCGACGCGGCCGAGCTCTTCAATATGTCGGTCCATCTCTCGCAGTCTGCAATCGAGGGCGTCGTCTTGGCTACAGATCTTGGGGGGCTTCCGACTACGAATGAGGAAGGTCTCCCCCAGAAGAGAACAATGATCCGAACACGAATCCTCGGCCCTCTGTTTCCCCTTCTTCGGGGTGACAGGTATGCTGGCCCTGGTACTCTTCTTTGGGGCCGGTTCTCGATATTCCAATGGTGGGTTTCCTGGTGGAGTCGCCACCGGGGGCTGCTGTATAGCCCGCAATGCCTCCGTGAGGCCACGGAGCCGTCGGACAAGTAGGTCGAACTGCTCCACATTAACCGCAGATACAGGTGGAACCTGAGCTGTCGGGGCTGAAGCAGGAACAGACGGATCTGGATGGGATCGGGCCACGGAGGCCGTCGAGCGCCGTGTCGAAGCTCTCCTGGGAGGCATTTTCTTTTCGGGAGAGAAAAGGGAGATCTCCGGAGAGGGAAGAGAAAAGTCGCCGAGCACTCCTTTAAGATTAAGGGAACCTCGGAGGTTCAGGCCCTCCTTCTAGCACCAATCTGTTGACGCAGAAACTGGTCATCGCCGAAATCTGCTGGAGTGGAGGCCGATGAGGTCGCCGTCGGGGACCTGCAAAACGAAGTCCCGTTCGGAGCTGATGGGGGGTGGCTCCGACAGGACCCTCCGACGATCAAGTCAGCTCTGGTCAACAGGAATGGAGTACTCGAAATGAGTTCCGGAGCTTGGGGGAGAAGAGGAGAGCTTAGAGATTCGAGAGATTTGAGTTAGCGTATCTGGAGGGTCCTTTATAGGTGGAGCTTAGTTGATGGTGACGACCATACCGCCGCATGGAGTTCGACATGGAGAGGGAGGCATTGTCAGGTGGATGGTGACAGCCATACTGGCAAGCTGTGGGGCGCATGGAGTTCGGTACGGAGAGGGAGGCGCCATCTGGCGGATGGTGATAGCCATACTGGTAGGTCGTGGGCCACATGGGGCTGGTTACGGAGAGAGTGGTATCGTCAGTAGTGGTGGCCATATCGTCCGATCTTGTTGATCGTCCAGAGGAGTTCGGACTTGTAGGAGAGTCGGCTGAAGAGAAAGCTTGGGAGCAGCTCGGCCGTAGAGGAGTTCAGAGAAGCTCGGCTGGCAGAAGGGATGGCCGCTTGAGGAGCTCGGGCGCTGGGGAATTTCGTTGAAGCTCGGCCGCTTGGAGTCCAAGGAGCTCGGTCGCTAAGTAGTTCGGTCGACTGTAGGAGTTCGACTAAAATCTGTCCGTTGAAGCTCTTCCGCGGCTACTGATTGTATTAGATAAAGCAGTGAACTTGATTTCGATGGAAGCGAAATTTATCTCCAATAATTATTTTAACAGCGAAACAGCGTCATGGTGATATTAATCAAAAGCAGAAAATAATGGAAAATAGGTCTCCATTATTAGCATTAAAAGGAGTGATCTTGACGCGCTTGCGTATACACTTAACAAGATCTCCGTTAAATAAGTTATTTATGTGACCTTTGTCGTATCCCAGCAACCGGGAGTGACCTTGACGTCCTTGCGTATATATCTTTCTTCCCTTCGACCCAAAGGTTTAAAGAGGGTACGGTAGAACCCACCTTTGTCGGGTGAAGGCTAGACGAGCCTTGTAAGTTAGTCCACGTGTGCTCGGATAAAATGGCCCCTCCCTTTTTCTAGAACAAGTGTTCCCGCTTCTAGAATTAACAAGTGGAGATAGGGTCATGGTTCATGAACGGACGAATTTGAGGATTGTTTAAGACACTTCGTCGGAGGCCAAGTCCTTTTAGCTTGGTTAGACTACGATGTACCGCGTCTTTGTCCCTCGTTGCCTCCACCTGCCTTACTTTCCATTTGGTTACCATATATTTTTTCTTCTTTCTTTATTCTGATGTATTTATTATATTCAAACTTAGTAATCAGCTGACGGGAAGGTGCCAAGGTGATCGTAACGAGCGTTTTTTTTCTTTCTTAGTTCAAGGTTCTAAGCAGACTAAGTGCAGTTAGACTATACCTCAATGGGACCCAACCCAGATAAACAGTGGACCAGGATGATGAACAAAATCTTATCCAACTTCAATAAATAAATCCGATTCGTCACCAAAATACTACATAGAAAGCACGTTAGGTTGGTGTAGACTTCCATCGGTACCCAGCCAAAAGTAAGTCCAAAACATTGTCCACACTACATACCCGACGCACGGCTCGAGTCCGGTTCTCAGTGTAAAAAATACTTCTATTGCGAGGGTAAGTGAATTGAAAGACAGTTGTTGGTGTTTGATTCAGGACCAGCTCGTTTTTTTGGTAAGAAGAGGAGCTGAAGAGTAGATTTATACATAAGAAACAAAGTATAAGGTTACAGCACAAAGACTCGTAATCCTAGAGCCAGGTACAAAATTCGGAATCCCAGCATAGATACAGAGCGAGCGCCAAAACTGTGAGGTGTTGTAGATGATCCATTCAGATACCAGTAGAAACATGAAAGTTGGGATACAGAGACGACTCCACAGTAGCAGTCCTGTGATGAACATGCATACAGCATGTGATATATTGAAGAGACTCAAAATAAATGGATTCAGGTTAGGTTTTAGCATGCGTCCAAGCATTCCATAGAGCTAACATTGCTCCAGAGTCACAGTCTCCCTGCAGTGATACAGCCTACATATCCTGATGACCTGAAAGGTAGAATAGGACATTGCAGCCCAAGGAAATATAGCTAGAAGGAGCAACAGTCATCAACATGACCTGAATTGTTCTGAACATCCAGGTTAAGTCCTAGCGTCCCGTAGTTATGTGTATCACATTTTCCCAAGACAAAGCAATCATTTACCATCCCTTGGAAAGCAGAGACGCCATGTTATATAAATTGACAATCCAATCAGGCCCCCCTAGTTGCTTGAATTCAGGATACATGGAAGGGCCCTGTTGAGCATGCATAGACAAAAGAATAGGAAGATAGATGAGCATGATTATGTTGCAGAAGTAAAACCAAATGATAAGTGGCAGCTTCTAT
The DNA here is from genome assembly GCA_006176705.1 of Cocos nucifera. NCBI lineage: Eukaryota > Viridiplantae > Streptophyta > Magnoliopsida > Arecales > Arecaceae > Cocos > Cocos nucifera. The sequence continues at coordinate 1,642,767 of QRFJ01000011.1, forward strand.
CCAAATTGGGACTGGCACTTCATGTAAGTCGGCAATCTTAGAATATAAGAACAATACAGTGCTTGCTACCAACAGATTCAGTCAGTTTCTCCCTCACGAGAATGGCGTAAGATGTAAAGAATACCTGTAGATAGGTAAATCTTTTGCATCGCAATCACCAGTAAAGAAAATACCATGCAGTAGACAATGGAGAAGCAGACCCATGCATTCCCTGTAGCTATAATTCCTGGCAAAACACATGATGGGCCGTAAATACAATAAGAGGGAAATCTGTCAGTCTATCAAGATGAAAGCAAATAATCCTTGAAGATTTATATATAATAATCCAGAGATGAAAAAATCTGGCATTTTCTTCCAAGAGATGGAGCAAGATAATTAGTGAAGATAAAAAGGAGGCAGGTCCCAATGCTTGTCTGCATCGTTCACGGGGTCATCGATCCTGTTTGGCATCAGCGGATAAGAGAACCGGAAGGTAAAGCAAAGTTAATTTCGAATAGCCTGCTTCAATGGTTGGCTTGATATCGTGATCCAAATGATCCTATATAAGGATTGCTGTACTAATTATCAACTTGAAGAATGGCAGCAAAAGGAGGATCCGGAACATCCCCTTGAGTCCACATAAATCCCCTCGCCGAGGACGTATTGCCATAGGATTGGCTGCTTGATTAGCTTCACGATAGACATGAGAGATGCAACATACGCTTTCCAGGATAAAATATCTAGCATCATAGGATTATATTTAATTTTGCATGTGGATGAATTGTTAAGCCAAGAAATTAGCATAATAGCGTCACCTTCAAGCCAAATATGTATGACCTTTAGACTCAGGTGTGGCACTGATGATGAGGGCAGCAAAAGTTCGCCAAAAGCTTGCATCAGTCGCCCCGACTCATTTTTAATAACAAAACCAGCCATAGCTTATTTATTTTTAAACGGATACATTGCCCCAATGTGTTGATGGAGTACCGAAGGCACATTGATTGTGAGAAGCACCATAATCCATCGAAAATACAAATGCTCTTGTGATCAGTTGGGGAGAGGGACCATCTGAGTTGTTGGAACAAGCACTCATTGTGTGCCGTCTATATTAGCCAAGCTATACAAGCAAACAAAGATTTGTGCCCGTCTATCTTGGCACTAGATGGATGATCTACCTAGGACGACAAAGAAAATGGGTAGAAATCAATATTACTTGTGCTTTGTAACTGTAGACAACGGTAGTCCACTGCAAACGAACGCTTAACGATTGCATGACAATGGTCCTCCTCAACCAGCAGACGAATATGGCATTATTTGGGATGATTCGATCGCCTTTTGCAAGGCAATGTGTCCCACATTAAACTCCGCCAAAACATTTCGACCTTGAATGGTACTTTAAATTTCCAAATCTAATTAAAGTTGATCTGAACATCCGAATATTATGACTGTGGACGGATGGTACACGTCAGATAAAGAAACATGGGCTATTTTGCTATTGCTTCATATCAGCTGATGAGACCAAAATCCTCGTGTGATATGTCTGCTTCGGATTTGATCCATTATTTCAGCTGCAAAATGAGCAGCCAAAAGTTCAACCCCAAGCATGAGAGGAGGTAAATTAGTCCGAAACCTTGATATCATCATATCGGATCTTCGTATTCAAGAAAGTTGGTGATTTCACAAGAGGTGATCCAAGGATCGCTGAGCACATGGCATTCCCAATCAGCAACTGAAATTGATTTTGTACGTACCATAGAATCATGAGAACAAATTTTCCAAGTTTGGTAGAAGAATCCCAGGACTCCTCTTTTTTTGAAAATTATATTTTGCATCCACTACTTGTGCCCATGAGGAGGAAGTAGGTTGTAGCACCACCACTTTGGCGGCTAGCTTACTTGAGCAAGCTTGATGATGTTGTAACAACGAAGAAAGCCCCAGACCACCTTGATCCCTAGGCGTGCGCATATGATCCCAAGAGATCAAATTAAGACCGTTATGATCGATAGAATGTGCCCACGGAAAGGCTTGAAATTTCTTTTCAATTATAGATAATGTAGCTAAGCGCACGGGGACGCATGACAAGGAATGCAAAGAAATAGATGACAATAAAGATTAGAACAAGATTGTTCGAGATGATGCCTTCCGTTTCTAACTCGCAACCTTAGCTATCACCTTATCCACTAAGAAATTAAAAATAATAAAATTATAAACTATACCAAAGATAGGCACCACCTCTAATAGTCTATTTGGATTGGAGGTACATAAGAGTTCATAAGGGAAGGGGAGGGAAGGATAATGGAGCAGCATGGAGAGGAGGGTAATGGAATTAATGAACCCTTATTTGGAAAAGGAGGAAAATGATAAAAAATTGTACATATCTTACTCTTGTTTGGATAGAAGGATTAAGAAAGAGATAGAAGAACTTTTATATATATTTTAACAAATATATTCTTTTTTATTAATATATACTGTTTAATATTTATAATATTTTTTATTATGTAGAACAAATTTATTAGATATTTTTATGTAAGATGTATTTGCTCCATATACTAAAAAATCTTGTATGGAGAATAAAAATTAGTCTGTATGATTAGAAAGATAGTCTAGTTGTAATTTTAAAGTTTTCTTAAGAATAAATTAGGAAAGTAAAATTTAAGTATGAACGTTCCCCTCCGTTACACTCCAAATCGGGGGTACATAAAATTGAATAAGTGAGGAGTACGAAAGGGTTAAGAGAATCCTTCTCTACTCTCCTTTATCTCTCAAAAATATTTATCAAACAGAGGTTTATTCTTTATCGTCTCCTCCTCTTCTCCTATAAACTCCCATGTACCTCTAATCCAAACAGGCTATAAATATTTCCAAGCTCTCCTCTATGGTGATACATATGAAAGGCTGCATATTTGGTGTTAATGACTAAAGGCGTAGATGGACTAAATATTAATTGATATTTAGAATAATCAACAACCTGCCAAAAGTAGAACAATAATCTTGTAAGATGGAGGTCAGCATAACCGCATCTTTAATAGTGACTCTAGCCACTAATAAATAGTCATATGCAAATAAAATATGTAAGGCAACAAGCCCTCCTTTAAGTTGATAAGCTCTCAGCAAATTATTATAAATAACACAATGTAAAAATATGAAAAATATCTCAAAGCAAATAATAAAAAGATAAGGTGATAGTAGACATTCTTGCTGAAGATCTTTAGCTAATGAAAATTAGTATGTCAAACTTTCATTGTTAAGTGAGACAAACATGGATATACAGACACAAGCCTCAATCCATGGAATTTGTCATGACAATCATAGTATTATAGAGTTTGAAATGAGAAAGATCAATGAAGACAATCATATGTTTTCTTCATATCTAACTTTAGCATCATCAAGCTTCTAGTTCTATCTAATGAATATATGATTTTTTGGACTAATAAGATATTTTTATAATTTATCACTTCTTAATAAAATAATAGTGAACACTCCTATCACATCATGTTCAAATAATATATGTTCATTTTCAGCGTGCGCTAGACTCAAAATCGGAACTAAAGATTTCTTTTTTTTTTTTTTTAACAGATGTCCTAAATTCTATAGCCAATTGGAAAAACATCATAGCTCTTGAGAAAAAAGAGCTATATTTGGATTCAATCTTCTACACCTAGGGTCAATTTGACCCTATTTCTATGGTCCAAGCCACCCGAATCATTAGACAGGTGATATATCAAAATTCAATATCAATTAGATTTCCAAATAAATTTTGGTTCAGGAATTATATATAAAAGTCCAACGATTTTATCACTAAATTAGATACACGGGTTAACTAGTGGCCCACCCCATTCCCGTCCGAGACCTTAATCCCCGGCCATCATTTCCTCTCCAAGAAATAGCTGGACAAAACAAACCCTCCCCTCATTACCTTCCCACCAATCTCGAAGCTAAGTTGATCCATCTAATCTCCATCACCTCGTTTTGTTTTTTATTTCAATTTTTTTTTATTCTTCTTAATTTAATCCAATATTTTTGGTCGCTTGGTTTTTTTCTTTTTCTTTTTTTTTTGCATGATCGGAACCATCGCTCTTCTTCGTGCCACCTTCGTCGCTTGCTGCTGGCATCAGAATAGTCTGCATGCTTTATATGCATATTCTGTCTGCTTTCTATACATATTGGATATCAAAAATAGTATGCGTAGCTTCTACACGGATCACGTATCAGATATCAAGAATAGTTTGCATATTTTTTATACATATTCTGCCTTCTTGCTACACGTATCGGGTATCAAAAGCAGTAAGTATCTGTTACGCATATTGCATCAGAGGTATATCACATATCAAGCGTATTCCACGTACTTTCTACGCATATTCTGCCTGCATTTTATGCTTATCGGCTATCAAAAATAGTGCACGGCTTCTAGGCGCATACGAGGTGTGTTGCTTCGAAATCTCTCGACCTGAGGTCGATCATCGAGAAATTTGTGGTCAAGAAAGAACTACTATTGAAACTTCATCAAAACTCCTGCAGAAAAATCCTCATCGAAGTATTTTCCGATGAAGACCCTTCGACGTTTAAGTTAGAAGACTGAAGAACAAAGAGAGAAAAAAATGATGAATTTTGTACATACCTGAAGGGTCCTGGACTTCTTTTATTTATAAGAGAGAAATTAGAATCGTATTCATTTCGGACTCTAACGACCTTCCGAATTTATCACTCTAGATTGATTTGGAAGATGTTTTATCTTTTTTGGAAGATAGGATCATGAGGAACTCCTATGTAATCCAGACTTTTCTAATTTGGCAAAAGCATGGATGAACGGTAATACTTCGATAATAGATGATCGATAATAGATCGTCCAAAATTGATCTACGGTATATTAGCGATTTATAGATCGTTCGGACATTGGTCGGCTAGAATTGATCAGTGCTGGATAGATTGACTATGGATAACTCTTCTTCGATCAATATAGAGGAGTTCTTTTTTGACAATAGCTCGACCAAATATGATCTATGGCAAATTACTAACCTACCATAGTGGTCAGTCATATATGGCCGATTTATTGAAATAGATCGGTATGGATCGAGGAATGTTATGTCAAGAATGAGCTATAGTCAATTCACAATAAGGTGTATTAGATATTAAGAGTAGTCTGCATACGTGTAGTTTGTTTGCTTTCCACACATATCGGATATTAAAAAGCAGTGCGCATAGCTTCTACGTGTACTGAATATCGAAAAGCAGTCAGTGTGTATTCCACGAGTATCTCGTGAGTGACCAGCATACGAAATCCGCTTTGGTCTCTCATCTGCAATTGGGGAAATACATTGCTCACTGCAGTGATTGGCTCACGTGCGGTCATAATGCAAAAAATATATATATTTTTTGTTAGAATCCAAATCAAAATGCATCTAAAAAATTTATTTTAAATTTAAAAATAATTACTTAAAAAAAATAAATTAAATATTTTAAAAAAATTTTGACTAATATGCAGATTTGAATAATTTAAACTAAGTGATATGCACACAATAGGTAATGAAACAAGTTTTGTAATGTACAGCGAATGAAAATAATAACGTAAAGAATACACAATCATAAATATATAAATTTTATAGTGATTCGGTGCCAAACTCAGTACCTACGTCCACTTCCTAAATATATTTCTTAAAAATTCAACTATAATTCTCAACAAGAATTATAGTCCGATTATTTTTCGGACTCACAATCAAATCTAGTTGATTTTTCCTAGCTCACCAACCAAAATCGTACACAATTATTTTTCGGACTCATAATCAACCCAATTGGTTTTTCCCGGATCACCAACCAAAATCATACATAATTGTTTTCCGGACTCACAATCAATCTAATTGATTTTTTCTAAATCACCAACCAAAATCTTACAAGTAATTATTTTTCTCCGGGCTAATAATAAACTCCAATTGGTTTTACCCTTGGCTCACCAATCAAACCAATACAACATCCAAGTCAAAGCTTGGACCAACCCAAGTTTCTCACCCCAAGAAACTTGAAACAAAATATAAAATTATAATTTAAAACAAACTCTTTTAAAGCACAAGAGAAGACAATCTAAGTTGCTTTGCTTGTAAGATTAATTTATTCTCCTTGAATGAATTAGAGATCGTGAGGCTCCTTGATTCTCTTCACTCTTACTTTCACTTGCTTGAAGATGTTTTATAGTGGAAGGATAAAGTATCACTATGAAAAACAACTCATTCTCTCTTTTTTTCAGCTCATTCCTTAGTTTTTTCAAATAATACTCAATATATTCTTCAAAGCTTGTTTTTAATGCTCCAAATATTTTCTTATATATTCCAGAGATTTTCCACTATTACAAGTCACCAACATGGGCTTCTGAAACCATTGGAGAAAAAAAAAATAGCCATTGAAAAGCTCTTGGAACGAAAAAGCTGCAGTTCTAAAAACTAGCCGTTACAGGCACTAGGTCGGTTTAGTTTTAAACTGGGTCGGCTCAGTTTTCAGCTGGATCAGTCTCAGAAATCCTAAAATACTGTTTCTGTCTTCTTCTGTTGTCTGAGATTAGGATGGCTCACTTTCTGACTAGGTCGGTCTAGTTCCATTGGGTCGGCTCAGTTTCTTGAATCACAAAAATTTAACTTTCTGTCATTTCTGTCTTCTACTTTTACTGAGACTAGGATGGCTCAGTCTTAGACTAGATCGGCCCAGTTTGCGTGTCATGCATGCCAAAGATCGTTTGTGACCCTTTCTTCTCTAAATTCTTTTGTAGACTAGACTTGTCCTTTTTATCTTGATTTAATCTTCATTTTGATCTCTTAAAAGATATATCCATTCTAAAATTTCTTTTCTAAAATCTTGAGTGATGAATCTCTATTTGGATGAGTAAAAATATTTGAAATTTGTGAGCTTTTGAAATTTACAACTACACATCCTTACAAACATCATTAGTAATTTAACAATTTATACTCAAATACTTTTGTTATCATCAAAATCAAACTAGGATCAACAAAGATCAGTACAATACACAAAATAAATAATTATAATCTATAATTATTTATTTTTTAATAATAAATATTTTTTATTTTTTTAATATTATTTATTTATTTATTATATATAATATATTTTATTATTTTATAAAATAATATTTTATTTTATATTTTTTTTTCTATTCATATACTTTCTATACATCCATCAATACCACTGCACCCCTTATCGTCCACCACAGCTTTCTTTTCTCTCGGTAAATACCAATTTCGATCGCAATCACATCCTCTCTCTTCTTCTGATATCTTCTCCACGCCCATCGGTGCTGTCCTACTATGGCTTTTCTTATCTCTCAGCAAATGTCGATCCTGATCATACCTCCAACCTCTCATTTCTTCTCATATATTCTCTAAACTTTCGAAGGTTATTAAATACAGAGATTCCGCTTTCAAATTGATAAAGTATCATACTCTATTTATGAATAATTTATTAAATTTGATCTAATCCAATGAATCGATTCAAATCTCAAAATATATAATTTTAAAAAAAAATAATAAAAATATTATTTTAAAAAAATAAATTAATATATTATTATTTTTAAAATTAAAAATAATATGCTATTTTTTAAATAATAATAAATTAATATTTTTTAAAAAATATTATTATTATTATTATATTTTATTTTATTTTAAATAATAATTTTTTAAAATATTTTTGTCTCTTATCCCTCTCCTATTTTTATTTTAAAATATTTTTTTATTTTTTAAAATATTATTTAAATTATTATAAATAATAAAATAATAATTTATATGTCATAACTAAAATCCGGCAACATCATAATATTTTTTTCATAAAATATTATTTTATATTATATATATATATATATATATATATATATATATATATATATATATATATATATATATATATATATATATATATATATATATATATATATATATATATATATAATAGATAATAGATAATAGATAAGCATCCTGGCCGAGGCCCACATTCCCCTGATTCATGCGGCTGCACAATTCCGGTGCGCGCTTTGATCTCATCACCTCCTCCTCCCTATCTCTTCCCTCTCCCTCCCGGAGCTCTCCTCCTCCTCCTTCTCCTCCACCTTCATTCTTCCTTTCCCTTTGTCTCTCTCTCTCTCTCTCTCTCGTCCGGAAAACTTAACCCTAATCTCTTTGAGGTCCCTCTTTTTTGTTTCTTAGGGAAAGAAGAGGATCTCTGTTCCGGAAACCATAATCCCTTCAAGAATTCCGATGTCCCTCTTCAAAGAAAGAAGAGGACGTTGCCGGAGAATGGGAATCATGGTGGACTCAAACCCTACATCCTCGCCAGTGATACTTTAAGGAGATCCTTCTGGTCGGGACGTTGTTAAGAGTGACTCTTTCTTTATCTTGCTCTCACATATGTCGATTCTTGAATCGGTTATCTGTTTCCATGATCTGTTTTGAGATGGCCATTTTTAATCCTTTGATTGAACTAGCAGGAGTGATCATAGCTTCAGTAAAACAAGATCATTTCGTTGCGTTGAATTCGATCCTAGTTTTGTAGTTGTCCGAAGCAATCGCTCTATCGAAGTTAGGTGAACTTCTTGAACTGTGAGTTCAAACCGTTGGACCTAAAAGCAAGACGAAGCTCGGTTAATTTGTTATATGTTCTAAGTACTCTGCTTCGAAGGATCCAAGAAGAAAGAAAGATGCGGGCGTCGTGGTGCCGAAGCCATAGATGACACCATTCCTATTCTATGGAGGATTGAAACCCTAGATTCTCTCTCTCCAAAGAGATCCGGTATGTTGTTAATGTTATCCTCTCTTGGTCTAATTCTTATATCTATCAATTCTTGAAGATGTGATCTGTTCTCAGTCACCTGTTCAAAGATTGGCTGTGTTTTCTTCCTTTGAGTTGATCATAAGGTCAGTAATTATTCTCGTGGAGTTCTTTATGTTGATCTGAAAACAACGCGAAGCTCAGTTCATTTGTTTTCATAAACTTCGTACTTTGGTTCACTTATTCATATCTGCGAAATATGCAAAATCACATCCACAGACCCTCTTTGTGATGACTTGTTTTGAAAATGCACATCATCATTTCCACCAAAAAAAAAAGAGAGAGCACATCATCATCAATTTTGCTTCCACCAAAAAAAAATGAGCACATCATCATCAGTTTTGCCCAACACTAGGCAGTCCAGTCTGTTGTTAAACTATCAAATGCCTAATTACAAAATATTTATTGGTGTATTCGGTTCGCAACTGGAATTGGAATATCCCCCGGCACATTTGGTTTATGATCAGAATTGGAATCGGAATGGGATTTGAATAGTATGGGAGAATAGGGATTGAGTTTTGGGAGATTGAGGCATTCTCATTCCCTCTTGGGATGGCATTGCTTTCTCATGTCTAATATTTGCCATGCTATCAATGCATGCTACCATAGAGTTAACTGGTAATGCTTGTGGATCATGTTCGGTCTTGCTTTTTGCCTAGAATGAAATGGATTGCTATTTGTTTATGGGCTATACTTTTATTTATATTTTAGAGATTTTTATTTCCTCACTCTCTGTCACTCTAGATAGAGTTGCTGGTTAAATTGTTCGTCATTATAATGATTTAATGACTCTTACTTGATTGGCTATTCCCCGTTCTTTAATAGGTCTGTCTTTCTGTCTTTCATATTGAACTCAAATTAGTATGGTTGCATTGCAGATATAACGTAGCAGTCAAATGCCCAACCGCACCTCTAGGTAAAATCTCATCTCCGTAGCATCCTACTACATGCAGAAGCCAGTAAATTAAAACTGATCTGGTTATCTATATGCAGATGAAGCTTATGTTTAAGGAGTTCAACCTGAAATTAAAGGGGAAGAGCCCAAGGGAACAGTTAGGAATATTTTATAATTTAAATTATTGGTTTGTCAGCCTTAACTGCATTTTAAATGTTTGCTGGTGCCTAGGAGACCACGCTTTCATGTTATATTCTGTCGTTCTTTGAGCATTTCATAATTTTTTTGGTGTGTCCTATTTTTTTTTGGAAAAAGCATGGTACAGAAATTCTTGTTGTCTCCGATCCTACTTTTAGTTTTGAGTTGTGGGAAAAAAAACTTTAACGGGTAGCATCCCCACAAAATCTCTGACAGCCACAAAGCATTCAGATTTTGAATCATCTTCCAGCACTCTCTGTTATTGCAAAATCTGTGATATGCCCAATTGAAGAATCTCTCAAGTCCCATTTTATGTTCATTTTAGATGCTAAATTGTTTTATTTGTGCATATTGCAGGAAGGAAATGAATTCTTATGCAGAATGTGGGAAAGGTCTGACATGTACTATATATGTACAAAGTTTTGACAAATCCTTGAAGAGTATTAGTTTTTTTTTTTTTATTATTATTATTATTATTATTTATTTATATATATATATATATTATAATTAGATTAATTCAATATTTGATATTCCTTGTGCCGTGTCTTAGTTTTGAGCTTATTGCGGATTCAAAGTTCCCTTGAAGAGTATTTTTTATATTGCTCACAGGTTTACTTTCTAAATCTACCATCCTCTGCTTTGCCACCTGCGAGTTCCTTTTGTTGGACCATGGTATCCACCCTTCTTGCAATACCTAACCTCCTGTTTTACCTCTCTTTGTGAAGGTGATCTCTTTTCATCAAGGTGATTTACTGTGAATATCAATTTAGCCTTGAGTTGTTCTTTTTAATCAGTTCATTTTCTTTTTTTCTTTTTTTGCATTTCATCCTTTTGTTTGTTTGTTTCAATTTTTGATGTGGGATTAATTTTGGTATTTGAAATCTTATTACTTGCATTGGATTTATTGTTATATTTGTTGCCCTTTTTGAAAGATTAGCCTTATGTTTTTTTGTATCTGATTCTATCTTGCTCTTCGCCTCGAACAAAAATGTTGCTTACTTTTTGTTTAAAGACTATTATAATCTTGTCATATTTTAGAGCCTTTTATTTTCTCACAATTCCCTACCATGCCATACGTCTGTATATTCTTATTAAACTCAAGGTCCTATGATTCTATTCTAGATTTAAACTAGCAATTAAATGTGCAACAACCCTAGATGAAGTCTCATCTTTGCAATATCCTGTCATGTGCAAAAGCCACAATTTAGAAGTAATTTGATTATCTACTTGCGGATGAAGCTTGTGTTAAGAAGTTGTGAGGATCAGTACAGGTGTGTGTTTAATTTCATATTGATTATACAATAGGAAGGCCTTGAATATTTATATAGGATAAAGGAGCTCAAATAATATCTTTTAACTAGGCTTTTTATGTGAGATCCGAGGTCTTCATGAATGATATTAGAACAATCCTAGTCCATGGTGCATGTGAACTAGGGATACTAACCATGGGCCGATCATGATGTTTGTGATTAGATGTTGATTTAATTTGGATTCTTAACTTAAACAAGGATGCTATGACTCAAGTGAGGACTATGCAGGAGTGTTTAGTCCTACATGCTTATGTACTAGGAAAATTTTGGATACTTATATAAGGCCAAAAACCCAAATAGTTTTTTTTGGCTAGCTTTTTGGATAAGGTGCTTGGTTATTGCAGGAATTCAACTTGAAATCCATATGGAAGAGCCCAAGTGAGGCAATAAGGAATATGCTAATGGTCGGTTAACCTGCTCTAGCTGCATTTTGAAGTCTACTAGTGCCTTGGTGATTATGTCTTCATCCAAAAATATGTTTATTGTATGTATGGTGCTTATAGAGCCACTTATATATAAAAACATTCCACAGCTCGTTCGTGATTTGTAGCCATGCCATATGCTTGCCTAACTTGAAATATGCTGTTCTCAGGATATAAAGAGCAGCACATTGTAATAGAAAGAATCTGTTTGGTGCTCAGTACAGAGCTATTTTTGTCATCTAGAATAGTTATTCATTCTTCTTATCTGAGTTACTCATGCTAATTTAAAAAACTATGCTCTATGACTTCATACATTTTTGAGTTTTTTTAGTCGTTCCTCAACTAAATATCTATTGCGAAGGGAGCTAAATTTTGTTGTGGAGAATTGGCTTCTAAACAGATCTTTGTAATACCTTTACTAATATCAAAATATGACCTTTGAAATAAAATTTAGTTCTCGAAAACACTTGGGAGGAGGCTACTTTTCCCGAGCCTGCGTGATTGTTGTGTGAGCGACGGCTCCTACGCTAAGCAGGTCCCAGAATGTGATCCTTGTTCTGGGACTTCTCTGAACAACAACAGCGGCACAATATATATATATATATATATATATATATATATATATATATATATATATATATATATATATATATATATATATATATATTTCAATTAAGAAAATACGACAGTGCAAGTTAATTTACCTTGGTAAGGTTTGGTAAGGTATGCTGTTTTGCAAATATATATATATATAAATATATATATATATTTGGATATACTTGAGAAGCCTAGGAGCTCAACAAGAAGTAAAGAGAAATATAGTAGAATTACAATCTTAAAGAAGGCCACTATGGAAATTTTAGTATGAAGAGTGAGTTGTAGATTTGGAGGAAGGTTCAATTTGGAACAGTATCCTTACCACTTGATGCTAGCCAGTCAGCAGCCTGGTTAGCTTCATGGAAAACATGACTTGCTTTGAAAAATTGATGTGATGATGCTAGAATGTAGATATCCCGTGGTGGGGGATTGACCTTTCAATGTGGTTGTGGCATTGTTCATCCAATGAATGACAGTGGCAGAGTTCCCTTCGAGCAAGATATCAAGAGCATTTGGTGTCATGAACAGCCACCATTAGCCCTTCTCATGCTGCCCTTAACTCAATTGTTGACACAGAGCTAGTATGGACACGAGAACGAGCATGGATGACCCGGCCTTTGAGCATTTCCATTGATGAAACCTGCATTGGCATGAACCTTGTTGATGGTGATGTCAAAGTTCACCTTCGGCATGTCCTGGGAGGGGGTACCCAAGAAACATAGGTTGGACCGTTCTTCTATGAGCTTACAGAGCCGCCAATGCCCCGGGGCCATAAACAACTGATATCAGCCAAATTGAGGGCGGCCTTAGAGAATTCCAATAACAACCGATTGGCAAGCAAGATCACCAACATACTGCAGCTCAGGAGAATCCTGAAACACTGGTTTCTTGTGTTCCATAATAACCAACCGGAACGGTGGAATTCAGGTATTTGGGGGGTTCGAAACGAGCTTCGATATTGACTCTTGAGAGGCAAAAGCACGTGAGTTGATATGTAATGAATTAAGAAGGCCTTTTGAGAGAATGTCAGACTTGAGTAAAGCAATACCATTCCGACTTTCGACCATAAGAGGTTGGCTCATATTCTATGAATTACTGGTTACCTCCAAATCCAGTTGAAATTATGATTCGCTGGAGCAGGGGAGAGGTCTACATATCACTGACCCTCAACCAGGTACTTCCAGGTTTACTCCGAACCATTTGGTCCTCACTGGTACTTCAGGAATAAGCATGGTGATAGCCCTGCTTAAAGGAACTGGGGATTTATTCAAGGAATTAGCATTGGTCCAAGGATCACCATCACCAATCTGCCATTGAAGACGGTCGTTAAATATTTCTGATGAAGCACCACCAGCTTCAAGGTACGTGAACTGTTCTTCCGAAAATTGAATTCTCTCAAAGACCCAGAGAAATGATGCTTGGCTGGAGCAACTCTGCCAAATGGGATGTGAATTCGGTACGAGCTGCCTGCTGCTCCAAAAAAACTTGGCCGACACATAAATTCCCCGGCAATAAGGGAGTTTTCCCTGGCCTAGCTCGTGACTTCTTAAAAGTTTTTTCAGGCAAAACCGGAGAATCAACCTGCCTGCTTGTCCCAAAAAATTTTGGGACTCGTTAACAAAGACAGGATGACGGATGCATCCCTCAATCTTAATCCAACCTATAAATTTATAATGAAATCCAAAATCCAAAAGAAACTTCTTGACCCCGAAAACTAACCTTTGATCCAGATCAATGGACAAGGAATTCCCACGGAAGGACCTTCCATGGTGGACCAAGAAAAATAACCTTACCCTGCTGGAACTCCTACCACATGGATGGCTCTTAACAGCCTCACCGAAACATGAAAGCAGAAGAAATATTTCATCGGTGGAGATCGATGCTTGCTCCCAGCCAACACCTGGACAGGATAGCACTGGATCAACTAAATCAAAGAATAAAGACCTAGCAGGTTTAATTGGGGATTCCAACAAGGTCACCTGACAACAAGAATTAGCCTTAGGGCAAGAGTGAAAATATCTCCACAACTTAAAAGCGAGCAAATTCAAATGGAGCATCTCAAGGGACGTTGTCACATGGTAAAAAGCTAGCTGGATAAAAAGTAACCACTTCCATTAACAAAGTTCAAATCGTGGGACTTCATCAAATACCCTGAACTTACATTCCGATGAAATCGCAAACAACATTCATGAGAAGCAACAAGGATAATATTTGCTAATCTTTAAATTATATTTTAAATCAAGAATAACGAAACAACAGCAGCTGAGAAAATCCTAACCCTAACTCTAGAAGTCTAGTGAATCGATGATGCGAATTTTTTCTTCCTTCATTTAGCCGCCAAAGCCGTAGAGAGTGATGATGCGAATTTTTTTCTTCCTTCTCTTTAGCCGCCAAAGCCGTAGAGAGTGCGGCCCTGGCGCTTAAGAGCGTAGACAACATCCATGGCGGTGACCGTCTTCCGGCGGGCGTGCTCGGTGTAGGTGACGGCATCGCGGATGACGTTCTCGAGGAAGATCTTGAGGACGCCACGAGTCTCCTCGTAGATTAGGCCGCTGATGCGCTTCACGCCACCTCGGCGGGCCAAGCGGCGGATGGCGGGCTTCGTGATGCCCTGGATGTTATCGCGGAGGACCTTGCGGTGCCGCTTGGCCCCGCCCTTCCCCAGTCCCTTGCCTCCCTTGCCTCGTCCTGACATCTCCGATTGTTCTCCCTCGCTCTCGATTTGGAAGGGAAGTTGCAGTTCGCCGCGCCGGTTTTGCTTCATGATCGGGTGACCGCGGAGGCTTTATAGAGCGCTACGGATCGCACCTGCCGTTGGATGGGAGTGCGATCCGCGAGGACGATACGTCATTGTTTTGGTCCGCCCGATCATGGGATCTCGCATTTCATTGGTTGGTATGAGAGTTGGCGGATCGAAGAATGACTCGCTTGTAGAAAAAGCAATGGAACGGGCGGCATAATGGAAGAGGAATACTTTCTGCACCGCGTTGTTATAAGATTGGCATGGGGTGCATTGAATTATTTTATTAAAATATATATTTTTTTTTATTTTTTAATATATATTTAATATTTTATAATATTTAAAATTTTTAATAATAAAAATATTTTTTAAAAATATTATAATATTAAAAAATTTATGATATTTTTATATAAAAATTATGATACATAACATCTTATCTAAAATATCATAATTTTTATAAAAAAATATCATAATATGATATAAAGATTTTATAGAGAAGTTAGAAATGTGTATTTATTATTTTAAGCTATCGTACTTTTTAACTTCTATTGGTGCAGAATTTGATCGACGTTCTAGTGCTTTTTAACTTCTGTTGGTGCAGAATCATGGTCGCTGATCTTCACTGTTTCCTCCAAGTTAGAGATGAATATATTTTTTATAAAAATTATAATATTTTTATAGAAAATATAATATTTTATTTAGGATGTTATAATTTTTATAAAAAAATATCATAATACGATGAAAAATAAAAATAATGAATATATGTAAAAAAAATATATTATGATATTTATTAATAAAAATTATGATACTCATTCAAAAAAATTATGACATCCGAAATAAAATATTATATTTTTTTATAAAATATCATAAATTTTATTAAAAAATATCATAATTTTTATGAATAAATATCATAATTTTTAAAATAAAACATTTTCATCGTTCAAAATTTTAAATATTGTGAGATATTAAATGTATATTAAAAAGTAGGGGCCATGTATTCTAATAGGATGATCCAATATACTTCATATTAATTTTATTATACCATACATGGTATATAAAAAATTATTCTAATCGGAAGCTACGACCCAAATGCAAGTTCGGGCCATGCAACCCGGCATACACTCTGATCAAAGTCGTAGTGGGGACGGATCGAGCCCATTTGCTGAATGTAATCGTGTTATCAGTGTTCTCAGGGAACGCGATCCTTCTCTCTGGTTATTTTGTTGGAAGCCCATCTAAATGAACATCGTGCTAACTATGCTGCCCGTTTTTTTTTTTTTTTTGGCAGGCAGCGGTCCCATCTTGCCATTCCAGCTCAAGATGCTTCTGGAGGTCTTCTATTCTTAATGGAAAAAAGAGATAGTTACGGTAAATGTACAGGTAGTGTCGAATCAGGCCTTCATGGTTTTCGTCTCGGGTGCATGGTGGTGGCCATGTTGTTGAATGGACAGCGGCACAAAGGTATCACCACCCAATTTACCTTCGCTTATCTATTATATATATATATAAAATAATATTTTATAAAAAAATATTATAATATTACCATTTCAGCAATTTAAATAATTTTAATTATGCTAAATAAATTATTATTTTATTATCATAAATAATTTAAAGTATTATTTTTAAATAATAATAAAATAATATTTTAAAATTTTAAAAAAATATTTTAAAAATAAAAGTAGGGAAGAGATGGGAGACGAAAAATATTTCAAAAAATTTTTATTTAAAAAATATTATAAAATTAATAATAATATTTTTTTAAAAAATATCAATTTATTATTATTTTAAAAGATAATATATCAATTTTTTAATTTAAAAAAAATAATATATTAAAAGATTTCTTCCGAGGCAATCTCGGCCGCAGGAGATAAGATCTCTTTTGAGCGTCCGCGTCAACCTCGATCGTAGGAGATAAGATCTCCCCTGAGGCAACCTCGACCGTAGGAGATAAGATCTCCCCTGAGAATCCGGGCCAACCTCGGCTGTAGGAGATAAGATCTTCTCCAGTCAGACGCCTACGGGAGTCGAACTCCTTCCGAGCTTCCCCTTCAGGAGTTCGAACTTCTTTGAAATCGATATATGCCGAGGTCCACCAACCGACGTCCGCTTTCTCAGAGCTACCATCATTAAATTTGGCCGAACGGTCACCATCAGTCTGCCACGGGCGATGCTACAGATGGTGCTCCCCTCCGTGACTGACCCCATCAGACCTCGAGCAGCCCACCACTGTCGGACGGTATGGCTGTCACTATCGGTCTGACATACCATCCTGTCCGCATCAAATCCAATGCAGCCTCGAGCGGCCCACCACCATGCAGCTGCAGCTGTCACCATCAAGCTCCGCCTATAAAAAGGACCTTCCAGATATGCTAACTCTATGCTCTAAACTCTCCTCTCCTTCTCTAAGCTCCACGGAACTCATTTTCGAGCACTCTATTTTTATTGGCCCGAGCTGACTTGATCATCGGAGGATCCTGTTGGAGCCACCCCCATCGGCTCCGAACGGAACTTTATTTTGTAGGTCTTCGGTGGCGATCTCGTCCACTTCTGCTCCAGTTGAATCCGACGACGATCAATTTCTGCACCAATATTGATCATAATTGATGGGAAATCAATAGAACCACAACTTTCACGATGGACTACAATGAACAACATAAACATATGGTAGTTCTCCATTCCATCTTACTCGTACCGCTGCACGTGATTACATTGTGTGCAACAAAAACCATAGGTTGGCCCCTGTTAAGAGATGAAACAGGGAGAATGATTAGGAGAAGTTCTTTACAGTGAAGATTTCCTTGAATACAAATTGATGGAAGAAGATGAGACATGGTGATTCCACCTAAGAAATTGTACAGGGCTTGTGGGTTTCTGATAAATGAATACTTCTTTAGACGAACACACGCTGCATCTTCCATAAACACATCATTTAATCAAAATGAGCGGAGCAGTCGGTTTTTATTCGCATAACTTCTGATCGTGTACAGAGGAACTAAGGGTAGCTGTTTGGCATTTGATATTGGCCTGAACATTCAGCATTTTTTCATGTGGACAAGCGTACCCACATTCCTTTGTACATGACCAGATGTCGTGTGATTAAATGCTGACCGCTCTACTCATTTTGATTTAATTACTCGTGTGAATAAAGCCTTTTGTCTTCTCTTTTTAACTAATGAAATTACGGACACCCTAATTGTCTTCTCTTTTTTTTTTAAAATAAATAAATAAATAAATAAATAGAAAAGAGAAGAAAAAAAATCTAGCTCTTCTAGACCATGCTACTCTGTTTCATTTGTGCAGGTTCAGAATTATGCTTCCTGATCCAAGGTTGGCTATTTCTAATTTTAAAGATGCGGAGCAAGTTCTCAGTTCCAAATGGATTTTAAGCCAAGCCACTGGGGCCTGCCCCTACTCCAGGATGTCATGATTTGGACATTCTAAAATGGTAAATAACATCATTCCCATCTGTTCCAGCATTTTTGTTCTTCGAAATATAGTGGTTATGGAATTGAAGTAGAGCTGACTACATGCGGTTGGGTTTGTTTAATATGTGTAATCTTCGGAACTGAAGCAAAGTAGTTGCTCGACTATTTAAATTAATGATCTCCAGCTGATCTGCTGGTACCCTTTTTGTCTTATAAAATATGATTTACTGATCACATTATTGTTAATGAACTACTTTATATGCTATTCATTTGGTATGATCGATTTTAAAAAGAGGAGGCGGCCGCCAACTAGACGCCCTGAGTGCCAACTTGCAGTAAAATAGTTAAGGACCATCAAATGACGAACCCTCCCATAAGAAGTAAAGATGGTAAGCCATCTGTATCATCCCGTTTCTTAAAGAAAATGTGGAACATCTCTCTCTCTCTCTCTCTCTCCCTTGATGAAATGTGGAGGAAGCAAGGCACTTCCCCCCGTATTTTTATTAACGAGAACAGAACATCTCTTTACATGATACATTTGGTCAACCTAACAAGTATTGGAACTGGTTCTACTGAGAGTTGATGACTGCGCACTGAAGTTAAAACTTGTGACCCTCGGTTGGCTGTCGACTCCACCGTAGTGGCTTGTGAGGCTTCTATTCTATAAGACTAGACCTTGGTGCGGAGATGTTGCACGTAGAAGCTAGGCATCTCTATCTAATTGTGGGAAAAGAGATAGATGCAAAAAGATTTACCAGTCCGGTAAAATGATGTTTCGTTCTCTCCTATAAGAACCGATGTACGTCAAACTGCTAAAATCTGAGTCTTTACGCACTTACCTTCTCCCCCTGCTTCCATTTCCCCCACCAACCAAAAACATATCAAGGTAGTTATGCAACTTATTGACCATAAATAAATGACTCGAAGACCATTGAATTCATTTAAGGTGGTTTTTATTCTGAAATTATAAGTTACTTTATGATTAGATGGTTGCCAGGAGAGATGGTGGAGGGGGCTTTCCAACATCTTTTTGAGAGTTATGACAATCATGCATCCGTTTAATTAGTTAGATGCACCAATTCAGCTGCCAGCTACTCTGCTCGTACGCTAACCGAACCATTCTTTTTTGGTGATGAGGCTGTTGCTTGTTAGGCATATCCTTCATCAACTACAATCCACTGCACCCTGCAGCTGAGCGTTACATTCCAATGCGTGATTTCTTTTTCCCAAGTTTACGTGCGATTGTGAAATTAAAGCATTCCCATGTCGAAATGCTAGCTTGTAGGGTTGCAAGTGGATTGGATCGGCTTGCTTTCGTCCAAAAAATCGATTTCAAATCAATCTAGTCCATCGTGAAGTGAAGTTATTTGGATGAGATTTGGATTTCAAAATATGATCCATTTTAGATATGGATTCTGTTACCACCAAAATCCGATCCCACAAAGCTGGATGAGCCGGTGAAGGGTGGCTGGTCTCCTCGGACTGGAAGATTCGACCTGCAAGCAGAAAAAAGAAGCATGAAGGTTGCAGGACATATGGTGGGAGAATCTTCAATGCTTAAGATGGATCGAGTTTTTGTAAAACAGTGGATATCCGAGAGTAGAAGCTATAGAAGATGGAATGGTGTGAGAAAATAAATAAAACCAAGAGGCCTCGCATATCCTGTTTACGTAGAAGTCGAGGCAGTGAGTTAGTGCTTTCAAAGGGCACACGAGTTGTAACCATTCAAATATGTACGACGAACTGTCGCGGCATGCCTCATAAGTGCATGGGCTATAAATTCTCTTTTTAACGGATTTTAATTATATTCAATGCATTCTAATATAGAGACATGTGCCACGTTGTTATTGATCGGCTGGTCTAGTCTGCCGCATCAAATCCTTAAATTCCTAATACAAATCTGAACCAGCATGAACTAGTTCAAAACTAGCATACTGCATGTTCCAAAACCCTCCTCAAATATAAGAAATTATTCTACTTATGACATAATCTATCAGTAATTTATGTTGTTCATTCTGATTATGTATGGTTATGTAAAATGTATTTTTGATAATATTTGCATGCTACTTATTATTATTTTATGGCATAACATGTTTATAAATTATTATTTACGTATATTGTGATTTATATTTGATTATATTTGATCTGATTTTGCTCAAAAAAAAATTCGCTGTATCGGTAAAATTGATGTTAAATTCGACTTGATCCAATCTAAAGAAATTTTAATCAAGTTTAGGTTAAGTTTTTTTATTTGATTCAAATACACATGATCCGACCCGGCGGACATGCAGCCCTACTTATTTACATCAAATCATAATTGCCAACATATGTTCATACTCTTTAATCTTTCTTTATATGAATATTATGCTGAGCATCTATTTTCTTGGGTTTGGGAGTAAAAAATCATTTTTTTTTAAAAAGTAAAGAAATGAAAATATTGTTAATAATTATTTTTGATAGAATATAATACTAAAGTTAGAATTGAAGAACCAATTACGATAAAGATAATAAAAATCCACAGCATCCAAACTAATCAACTAAGATCTATCTAAAGGGATATCTAAGGTATCATCAAAATCGCTTCCAGAACTCATACCAGCCAAATAATCGGCAACTGAATTAACCTTCTTGTATCATGCATAGCTTGGAAGAAGGACACGATAGAATGAATATATTTAATATCCTATAGCAGCGGAAAACAAATGAACTATCAAAATCCAAGAGTTAAGATAGCTGAGAAATATCTCGAACCTGCTATAAGCAATCATGATCTCCAATAATGTAATCAGCACCATGATGATTGTTTTTGAGAAAGCCATCAAAATTGATCTTCAAGAATTCATCAGGAGGAGGCATCCAAGAAAAACTGCAAAAGAGAAGAAGAGCCTGTAGGCTATACGCGCCTCGGTGCCATAGGTTGCTTATAGGACCATCCATCATAAAATTAAATTCTATAGCCAATCAATGGAATTGGATTGTAATTTGCATAGTTTTAATAATGTTACGGTGAAAAATGCTGCTGTTTCTAGTTTTCTATTACAACCAAGTATCATATGTGATAATAGATATCCCGTCACTCTTATCCAAAAATTAAAGAGCCTGGGTTCTCCATGGTGCACCATATGGTGTGATACACAGCATATTGTTTACCATACGATGAACGGCTGCATGCGACTGCTCATAAATGAAACATGCTGTATACCGTATCATATGATACATGGTAGATGATTCATGTGGAAAAATAAAATTCTCCGTCGCAACAAGTAATAGGGAATGCAAAGAGAAAAAGTCACGGATACGATCGAATATGACGGTGGTAAAACCTGGAATACACGACACCGGCGTCTTCAATCACACCACAGAGACTGAGGTATACGCTCTTAGCTGTCAACTGCTTCACATGACGGGACCTTTGAATTTTAGTGTCAGCGGAAAAAATGAATCCCGGAGGACTACGTGAGGGTGACGTGTCATGAGCCGCACGTGAGGTTCCCGTCTCGTCGGTCTCCTCCCCACTTTAGTTGTTCTGCCGGTTTGAGGATTCTCACGTCGAAGAAGCCGACCGTCCACGTGCAACCGCGACATCACGGTGGCCTGGAGACGTGGTCACAGGCAAACGATCACTTCAACCACAGGTTTTTTTTTTTTTTTTTTTCGGTTAAAGTGAATGTTGAACTTGAAACAGAGATGCGTTTCTTGGTCGGCAATGGCTGCCTTGGATTAGAAGTTCGTTTTAGCCGACAATTTGTCATCGAATTAAAAAAATAATTATGCAGGTTAATTTTCTAGAAGATATTTAAACCATCTCATATTCATTTTCACAGGGATCGGTCATTCCTTTGTGGTCCATTTGGCTTCTCTATGCTCAGCGGAAAGTATGGTATGGAGACCAGGCATCAAAGACCCAGCTATTGCAATATAAGAAAAAAAGGATTTTTTTTTTTTTTTTTGGAAAGTAAAACAACTATTAGAATATACCAAGAGTGGAACGATTTCCTCACTACAAGGAGAAGATTTTTTTAACAATTTTATTAGAGAGGTCTATCTATGCTACATTATCTAGGTTTAAATTCTTGCAGCACCATTGAAAATTCGAACCCAAAAACTTACCAGAAGGAAAAATTAATTTATTTCATTTACTATATTCTTTGCCATATTTTACAATTTAATTTATGCTAATTGCGTATGTTGTAGATCCAATGTGTGCCCCATATTCCAGGCTAGCTAAAGCAAGCCGGTCTGGATTCATTATTTCTCAAAGTTTTTTATACATACATAACACATTGGAGGGATGGATAGAGTTGGAGCACATGCGATTTATCATATGAAAATAACAGCTTTATATGGTTAATGATATGGCTTAGATTTATCATCCCTAAAATCTCGCATGACAGCCTATCCTATCTAATCAAATAACTATATATGTTCAATAAAATCAATGATCAAAACCAGCAATCGGTTACAACTTGGTACAATCTCAATCTACATAAAAAAAAAATAATATCCAAACTGACCAGCATATAAGAAAAGCGCTCAATCACAGTGCATATGAAAATGAATATCTTTATTACTCTGATTAGTGGATATAGAAAAAGTTTAACCGCTTGTCCATGAATTTTATAAATCTAATTGCTCAGATTTGTATCATCTCCTCTATAAATATCGGACATGGAGATCCCTCGGGTACGATAAAAGAAACTTGCAATACTATACTCCAAAATTTTTATCTCTCTTTCATCTCTTTTGTCTCTTATCAAAATTTTATCCGACTTAAAAATCAGAGAGTCTTCAACCAAATATATTTTAGTAACCTTCCGATCATTTTTTATAATTACAAAATATCTTCAATACTGTGCTGCAATATTCCTCCAACTCCACCAAGTAGAGTAGCTCATCTATCAACTTGTTCATCTATTATGTCGGGTTTGAGCAGCAACAATTGCCAATATTTCTCCTATATTTTTCCATATCAAAAGGTAGAAATTGTCAAAAATCCATATTTATTTTTTATCATATAAATCAGAACCTTTGAACTAAAAGTTTTTTTGTTTTTCTTTTGAATATTATTTTGTTACGTTGTGATCCTTGAACCATTTCTAAATATTTTTCTTTATTACATCCTATACTTGATTGGTGTCATATCTTCAATTGGATATACTGGAACCTTACTCAACACCGTGCCGATCCTCTACTGTGCACCGCACCATGCGGTGCATAGCATGCATTATTCATCGTATGATGGATGGCTGCGTGTGAATGCATTCTCGTTGTGTGCGGCCATGTATAACCATCCATCGCGCGATGGACGGCATGCTATGCACCGCATTGTGTGGTGCACAATAGAGAATCCGCACTCTACTTTACGAGCTCGGATCTTTATTTTTTCGTTGAGTATCTTGCTTGTGCCAACGTACTGTCCTAGTTTCAATTGCGAGCATTAATTTGCAGCAAAGAAATCTTTTAGACATTATGCATATTAGATTAGTCATTTCAAGCTATTACCATTGAGTGCTTGCATGGTTGGTATTATCTCTTGCCGTTTAGGCAGGAGGGCAAGGATTCGATTTGCATTGGAATCAGCCTTCGAGAGTAGAAGAGTAGATATAGTATAGAAGGTAGAGATTAGTCCCTTTTAATCTCACACACACAAAAAAATCCTACTGGACTATTTCCATCCCTAAGATTGTTTATGTGATTTACTGCTGGGCTCAGCATCGAGGTGAAAAACAATCTAGATCATCTACAAATGACAGGATTCAAAACAGCCTAAATAGACTAAGATAATTGCAAGATAAAAAGACATATTAGTCAAATCTAAAAAGCCCTTGCATGCTCCTGGCCACCTCATCATCGGATGGTCAAACTAAAATGATCCACATATTGGACTAGAAATAAAGACTGCAACTTGGATTAGGATCATGTATTATAATTGTACGTCCCATCTCCAATAACTAAGAGTAAAATCCACATATAGAGTGATAATAAAATTTATTAATGTATGATCTAGAATTAGAATTAGCAACATAACCTAGAATTAGGGATGGCAATGCTTAACCTGTTTAACTTGATTCAACCAGTTGTGGATTGAATTGATTGATTTTTTTAATAAAATTGTCAATTTTTATGGCTACACTTTTGACATGCTTAATCGGATGCATAAATTTTTGATCTAATATATTTTTGATCCAATTGCCATCCCTGGCTGGAGTTATTGGATAGGATGACCCTCCGTGAGGGAAGAGAGAGAGTTGGAATGGGCCGGGGGGTATTTAAAGAGGATCCACGATTCTCTGTGGTGTATGATTTGCACCGTAAAATGCCATGTAGTATGTGTGTGTATATATATATATATACTTTTTTTTTTGGTAGGAAATGCCATGTAGTATTTGATGACCACGGATGGTTCAACAACGATGCTGTTCCGGATGGTGAATATCCACAGTTGCACAGGATCCGTGCTCGCTAAAGTGCCGTGGGCATCCCAAAAAGCCAACCCGAAGTCAAAGGCCGGGCCGTCCGGCGACCGCAGCGTGGTCTTCTCCCTCACGGATGACAAGGAGTCCCCAGCAGCGTTGCTTTTACGCGTTTCCGCCAATCCCCAGAAAAACACTCTCAAACTCTTTGCTAAAAAATTAATATATATCCATCGTCACCATCCCTTTCTCACTTGCAAGCAACCCCAACTTTGCTCCCCTCTCTCCTTATTATAATATAAAACTCAACCCCAACACTAACCATAACCATAATTCTCCTCTCACTCTTCTCTCCATTCCCACCATATTATCACCAACAAGATCATACAAAGCATTCAAGTCACGCTCTTTACTCCCCTTTGGAAAGGCCAGTTTGTCACACAACTACCTTTCCAAAGACATTAAACAAGAAAGCCAAACAGACGGTTGAGAGATACCAACAAATTCTACCGAGCAGTACCATCTCTTCATTCCAAGAGAATTTCTTAGTCTGGCTGAGAGATCAGGAGGTGGTCGACGACGATGCCGAAGAGCATGAACGGTCTTGACTCTCGCCGAGAAGCACCA
The DNA here is from genome assembly GCA_006176705.1 of Cocos nucifera. Lineage (NCBI taxonomy): Eukaryota > Viridiplantae > Streptophyta > Magnoliopsida > Arecales > Arecaceae > Cocos > Cocos nucifera. The sequence continues at coordinate 1,668,190 of QRFJ01000011.1, forward strand.
AAGAGGCCGTGGGACGAGAAGGGCAGCCTCTACTTGAGCACCGCCTCTCCTTTGTACCCGCGAGTCACCGGCGGTGCAGGTGCTGCCATGCGTGCACTGCCTCCTCCGGTTCCCAACCACCGGAAGCTCCTAGGGCTGTCGACCGTCGACGATGATGTGGCATCCACCGTCGTCCCTCCGGTCACCGTCGTCCTCGAGGGCCGCTCCATCTGCCACCGCGTCTACCTCAACAAGCACTGCAGCTACAAGAGCTTGGCGATGGCCCTGCGGCGCATGTTCGTTGATGTGGATGACAAAGAAGACCTTGGTGAGAATGGGGCCGACGGGCTCGACCTCTCCAACGCCGTGCCAGGCTACGTGGTAGCCTATGAAGACATGGAAGACGACCTTCTCCTCGCGGGCGATCTTAATTGGAAGTGCGTCAACTACTATATTCCAACTTCAGGCCTTTTCTTTTTTTTCCCCGCATGCAAGCATCTAAAGATTTGTGTTTTTAGTATTGATCTGTTCTTGGATCGATCTTGTCAGGGATTTTGTCCGCGTGGCTAAGAGAATTCGGATAATCCCGGCAAAGGCGAGCCGCCGGAAGCACGGCAAAGGCGAGTGAGCTAGCGTGACCGAGATGCAATTGGCTTGCACCCCATTGCAGCCTTTGAAGTTCGTATTTCTTTTTTTATTTTGTAATTTTGTTCTCTTTGGTGATTGCTTTTATGGAGTATATGATCCGATGTGATATGATATATGAAACAAAGGTATCCATTGCAAAATAAGAGAGATATGAATAAGGGACGGTGTCTGCCGCGCTGTTGTATAGTTGAGAGGGATGCGACGGGGTGGGTGCATGAGTTTTTCCAGTTGGTGTACCGTTTCCATCCCTCGATGCTCGAGTCCTCGAGTTTGAATCATCCTTTTTTTTCTCCTTTTTCTTTTATTTGATGTATCATGTCGAGTTTGAATCATCAGGGCCTAAAATGGCTAGTTTGCCAAAGCTAATGAAGCTTAGTATCTACCAATAAATAGATGTTGAGACAAGCGTATTGCTGATGGTACTGGCAGTGAATGTTGATGCTTTATGCCATTTATGTAGTAGTTATGCTATCTTTTTCACATCAAAGTACGAACCACCACATTTAGTAGGGTTGGTTGCACGTATCCATCTAATTTTGGCTATTAAACAAAAGCTAGCAGTTTAAAGTGTAGTTTTCCTAGTCTTAGCTATCCCTATGGTTGGTGCATTACTGGTTTGGTATCATGTTTTCATATAATTAATTTGATTTAATATATATCTTTATCTCTTATCTTGCTTTTAGTAATAATGCTTTCATCAATTTATTTATTTGTCAGAGCTCAAACTGAACTCGAGTTGGTATTTCCAACAATTTCCCCATCTTTGGACTTTATGATATATATATATCCTTCTTTTTTTTTTTTGTCTTCCTTTTATTGACTTGATCAAGCTATAATAACCTATCCTGTCCTCGATGAGATTTAGCAGCAACATTGTTAGATCTGCACAGTTTAACCACCGGTAAATTTATTTTAATGAGAAATTCATGGTGCGATTCAATTGTTTCATCCTAACTTCATTCTTCAGCAGAAATAAAATTGATATCTTGGTGGGAATATGCACATATGATTACTTGACAATTTGCATTGCTTCATCAAGACCGGAGAAAATTTCATCAATTGTCATTCATCCAAATAGTCACCATAATTCATAAAAGAATAATAGGCTTATAGTCGCAAAATCAAGCCAATTAAGTGAAACATGGATGGTTACGACTTAAATGTCTTCTTAATGCAAACCAAGAAAAAAAAAACCAAGTGCAGTTCCATAATAATTTTACGATATCTAAGAATGCTTCTCTGTTTGAGAAAAAGATTACTCCATGGTGGCATGTAGAAGTGTCTAGCTTTTTGTCATGTTACATGTCGCTTGCTTGCAAGCTAATGTCAGCACAGAGGGAGGATAGGAGAGGAGGCTCCTTGGTGGTGGATGTTGGTTGAAAGAAATACAGTTAGAACTCATTTGATTTACGAAAAAAAAAATTCTTCCTAAAATATTATTCTTAGAAAGTTGATTCCTGAAAATATGATGCTTGAGAAAGTAATTTTGGCATATTTGATTGATCATGAAAAAATGATTTATTTCAGAATGATTTATATTTGGTTGAACATTCTTTTTTTTTTAAAAAAAAAATGTAAAATATCTTATAAAAATATAAGAAAAAAATCTTACCATATGATAGTTAAGGATAGTTTTGGCCTAGATCGTGGTAGAAGAGGGTTTTGGGCATTGTGTGGAGAGAATATTTATTTCAACTATAGTTCTTTTGATGACTTAAAAGAATATTTTCGGAAAGAAGTCTCCAATTTGTATCCCATGAAAAAGCCAAAAACTCAAATATGGTTTTTTCTTTCCTATAAAATATGATAATTATATTCCAATTGGAATACCTTTCTTCATTTTCTTTCCTTCAAAAACTCTAACCAAATAAGATGAATTTTTTCTACTTTCCATGGAATATACTTTCCTCCTCTATTTCCCATAAATTAAACAAGCTTTAATGAACTGGTGTTTTTAATTACTGGTGAAGGGAAAAAGTCCAACTATATGAGAATATTCAACCACAAATAGGAAAATGTCCAATCGTACATATTAAAGTAGTAGAAATAAAGTTAAAATTATTTGGGTTTATTTTCTTTTACAAAATATATAATAGAAGTCGGAAAGATAGTTATATATATATATATATATATATGAAAGGTTTAGATAGATATTGTTCCAATTGGATGCCACTGTACAAGCGAATAAATAAATAACAAACCAATAAATAGATTTAAGTGCAATCAGGATATAACACTAGCTAGCTATTAGCCTTCTAAAATGTAGATAAAAAAGCAATGCATGAGAAAAGAAAACATCTTGTGAGACTGCAGAAATTTCAACCATATAGTTCTCTCTTCATGAATTGATGGTGATTGTGCGAAATAATGACATTAAGAACGAGAAATATAATAATTGAAATTGCTCAATGTCATGGAATTAAATTTTCTTACATTAGTATTAGCAAGCCTCTCTCTCTCTCTCTCTCTCTATATATATATATATATATATATATATATATATATATATATATATATATGAGTAGACTTGGATATGGTCGATCGGATTTAGACTCAATTTTGATCAGATTAAAACTCTATAATGAAGATCATACATCGATAATGCAAGCTGTTGGATGTAATTTACTAACTCAAAACTACTTGCACATCAAAAATTATATAATTTAAAGACCTCTAGATTATGCATCAAGTGATAAACAAATACATCTAATTTAATTTTTTTTAGACTGTCTATTTTAACTATTTGATGCATAGATAACGAATCTTCAAATTATATAATTTTTTTATGTATAAATAGCAACAATTTGAATTATTTATATAAGATCTCTATTATAGAATTTTGATCTGATTGGATCTGAGTCCAAATCTGATTGATATGATTTTAAATTATTCATATATATATATATAACAATACTTGATGGAGGAGTATTATAGTGTTGCCACCTCAGTATCTCAGATGGGTTTTGTTATGCCACGTGGAAAGAACACACCACCGTCCTCTTCCATAAAGTATTATTTTCTTGGAGGGCATCAGAGGAGCTGCAGAAGGCAGGACGAAATGCGACACGAGAGGAGGAGGAAGCGGAGGGAGGAGGGTTGTGGCGGTCATCGAAGAGGAAGGCAGCGAGGGTGAGGAGGTAGAAGGTGGCTGAGGTGAGGGAGAGGAGGCAGACATTGGTCCGGCATTGTGAGGGAGGTGGCTGGCAATGCCGAGGGGGGAGGGGACCATAGGCGATGGGGAGCGGGATAGAGGACTGAAGGTGGGTGGAGCCAGGTGCGGCATAGACGGTGGTGGGATAGCATTATGGTGGGGGTGGCGTGGACAGCCTTGACCTGGGCCTCACGTAGCAGGAGCTTGCGGTGGAGCGGGGGGAGGCCTTCTCCTCCTTGCATGGGGCAGGGTCATGGAGGGTGCGGGGGGCGGTGGGAGGCACCGATGGCTGGAGAGGAGAGACGAGGGGGGTTGGTGGTGTCGGAGCGGGGGAGGGATGGAATGGGGTTTGTGGTGCTAGAGTGGGAGGGGAGGGGAGGAGGTTGGAGGGGAGCAAGTGCGGCATGAACGACGGTGGGGTGGCGCCACTATGGGGGCAGCGTAGACGGCCATGACCTAGGCGTCACGCGATAGGGGCGGGGTGTGAGGGGGAGGTAGCGAAAAGAAGGGAAGGTGGGGTGGGAAGGAAAAAGAAAAAAAAATAAAGAAAAAATTTGGAGAGAAAAAGAAAAATTATTATTTTATTATTAATAATAATTTAAAATATTATTTTTAAATAATAATAAAGTTATATTTTAATTTTTTTTTAAAAATAATATTTTAAAAATAAAAGTAGGGGAGAGATACGAGATGAAAATAATATTTTTTTAAAAAATAAAATTTTATAAAATAAGAATAATAGTTTTTAAAAATATTAATTTATTATTATTTTAAAAAGATAACTTATCATTTTCTAATTTTAAAAATAATAACTTACTAATTTATTTTTCTAAAAATAATATTTTTATTATTTTTAAAAATATAATAATAATGTAGTATTTTAAAAATTAATTTTTTTAAAAAAATAAAAGTAGGAGAGGGATAAGAGACGAAAGCATCAATTTTTTTAAAAAATATTATTTTTTAAAAATAAAATATTATAAAAATAATAATATTTTTAAAATACCAATGTATTATTATTTTAAAAAGATAACATATCATTTTCTAATTTTAAAAATAATAACATACTAATTTATTTTTTTAAATAATAATTTTATTATTTTTTTAAAAAATAATATATTTCGAGATCTGAATCGATCCATTGAATCGGATCAGATCAAACCTAATAAATTATCTACAAACAGAGCATGATACTCCATCAATTTGAAAGCTAAATTTTTATATTTAATAGCCTTCAAAAATTTGTAAGATACTAATGATAAAGTATGTTGCTTTCCATTTCATGTCCTCTCTTTGAATTTCTATCTCCATCGGTTGGGGGATGGTATGGTAAGGGACCATGGATGAGCAAGGGGGTGGGTGGCGGGCGCGGAGAAGGTATGAGAACAGAAAGAAAAAAGAAAAATGATAATAATAAAATATTATTTTATAAAAAAAAAAATGGTGGTGTTTGAAAGTGCAATCGGGATCGACGTTTATCGAGGAAGAAGAATAATGATGATGGAACAGCATCGACTGGTGTGGAGAATGTATGAGAAGCAGAGAAAGAATGAGAGTGCAATTAGAATTGGCATTTGTCAAGAGAGAAGAGAAGTCGTAGTGAGACGATAGGAGATGCAGCGACACCAACGAGCATATAAAAGATATAAAAAAAAATAAATAAAATATTATTTTATAAAATAATAAATAAAATATAATATATATAATAAATAAAATAACATAAAAATAAAATATTAAAAAAATTAAAAATATTTATTTAAATTATTTATTATTTAAACAATTTAATAATTTTAAATCATAATTATTTAAAATATTTATATATATTTATATATATAGAGAGAGAGAGAACGCACGGAAGGCATCTTCGCTGAGCTTTAGCATGTATGTAGTGTTTGATATGCAGCTAAACACAGACTTTCTGCGCATGTGATTGTGATCTACGGATTGCTGACCTAGTAGTGTACGAACAAGGGAAGAGGCCACGTACGATGCTCGAATCATTTAAATCAATCAGCTGTCAAACAGTTAAGCTGAACCAACTCTCACATCCAATCTTGGCCCTTTCAAGGTTATGGCCAGGGTCGCAAACTTTGTCAGTCCGTGCAGGGTTTGGCAAGCATGCATGATGCGCGTACCATGAGCTCATTGCTTGACTCTTAAGACCTATTTGAGATGCGTGACGGCATGGATTTTATGGCCCATTCAAGGTCATCAAAATGGAGTTTTATCTTATGGATGCATGCCTATGTTCATATCCATTTGTTACCTGACCATAGGTGGAAAGCACCCTTTTATCTTGGCCAATCACGCGAAATGAACTGCACATAAAATCGATAAAGACATGAAAGTAGAAAAAAAATTTTAAAAAAAATTAATTCTAATATATTTATCTTTAATTTTTTATATTTTTAATTATATATAAATGTTCAAGAACTATCAAATATATAGCTAGCATAAAATCATCACATATTTCTTTCAATTAATATTTTTGTCAAGTTAAAGATTCAAATTTAGTTAAATTTAATTATAAATATCATATAATTCATTGAGCTCTTACTGCAATGCCTCTTAGTTCATATAGGCTATAGGTTAGGTTCGATCCCATGTTACAATATCTTTTGATCTATATATGTCATGGATTGGATCTTTCCTGATATCATTTGTAAGGTTTTATAATCTTATTCAAAAAAGAATAGCTAAAAGATATTATTTGAATCGTATACTTTTTGTGCATCAAAATTTTTTCATGTAAATATTATTCTTTGGAAGGAAAGTCTACGTGAACTACATTATATATGACAGAGAAAAAAAAAACAGGGTGGCATTCTAGCGGATGGTAGTGTAGACTGCATGTTTATTTTTGTCCTCAATTCCACGACCGTCGGCTGTGGTGGAATAAATATCCAACCTAGGTATACCAAAAACGTAGCAACATAAATTAGGGAAAATGAAATGCTTATTTTCTTCTTGTGCTTTTCCGATATGGGACGTTACATAAGAACAAAATAACTACAGCGTATCGTACCACCTCAACAATAGAATAGGTAAAGGGTGTGATGCAAGACACTGATGTTTGCAATTGATACTTGGAAGCAAGCACAAGTTAAGCTCGAGTACCATTACAAGTCATGGCATGCAATTAAGCACGGCTTTAGGAGACGCGCAAGAAAAGATAAGTTTTTACATTGCGTCTTTGTTGTATATCAACTCATTAGACGTCACATGTTCGAGTCTACTACACTTGCTACATCAATACTTTGGGCCATGCTTTGTTGTTTGACTACTCCCTACGTCTCAAAAACTAACCAAGAGGCGGACAAAGTGGCTGATTATAGCTTATAACCGCACCTTTGGACACCTTTTTTGCACCGCGAACTAGCATAAAAAGATGGAATCTCAAAGTTAATAAACTTCTGCAGGGAGGCCTACTAAGATGGGGACATGTACATGGACCGCGACCTCTGGTTTATTCGGCCCAGCCCATCTGCGCCACACCGACTTAAAACCCTAAACTTCCTTTTTGGATCCGGATCGGCGAGCGAGAGAAAGAGAGCGCTCCCTCCCTCCATCGTGTCCGTTCCCTCGCTCTCCCCTCGCTCCGTCTTCTCACGGGGGTCGTGTCTCCTGCCAAGCTTCGCTTCTCGTTCCCATGGCGGTAAGTTTCTTTCTCAATGGAAAGCATCGTTTACAACGCGAAATCTCTCTCTCCCCCCCTCTTCTTGTACCATACCAAACCCTAACGGTAACCCTAACCGTAGCGCATCTCATATCCAAGAGCATAAAACCTTCTTTGCGAAACCTAGATCGACTGCCCCCCCACCCCGGGTGCAACCACCCGTGGCCTAAAGAATCCATTATCCTGAGCTTAGAGAAAGTAATGCCATAAGTATTGCTCAATTCGAACCGTTCTTGATTGGGATGTGAAGGGAAGTGGTAATTTTTTAGTTGAAATATCCACAGTTGAACTCATATTTTTTGTACAAGCCCTTTTTTTTTTTTTTTTTTTGCTATATTAGGTGACATGTGGCATGTGATAAATGTTTGTCCTGTTATTTTAGAGCATGAGAATTTTATATTATTTGTTACGTTCAGAAATATGCCTTCTGGCATCAGCATGATTATTATTTTGTGGATCTACTTTGTCAAGTTGCCCAAGGCAAGGTGTAGATAATGTGATACTGACCTTAGCCATGGTAGAAAATGAAAAATGTAGGCAAAGAGAATGCACCGTGCTTGGCTATTGATTATTTGATGTTTAATTGAACACCAAGCTCCGGATATAGCATCATCCGAAGATTGCCCATTTCCTTGTTTAGTTATCACAGTTTGATTGCAGGTAGCATCTTTGGTGTATTATAGCCTATAACATTATTCTGAGAGTTGTGTAATTGGTGCAGGTTGGATTAAAAAGAGGTAGATATCACTAAACTGAATCATGAGAATGGGAAAATGCATGTGGTGATATCATTTTTAGCATATGGATGGTTAAAATTAACTTATAAAAAATAATGGTATTTCTTATTTTGTTATACTCAGGAGTTTTATATGTGCACACCCCATTTTGCTCCCCATTTTAAACGTGATGGATGCCTATTATGACTTATACTCATGTTGTGCTCAGGATAGGGATAAAATGATTGCAATCAAAAAGCAAAGGAGTCTAGAAAGAGGGGATGAGGTCCAAATTAGGAAAGGGTGATTATTGAGATAAATATGGATCTCTATAGATTAATAGATATTGTAACTGTGGCAAGCATATCATGAATTGCGGATTTCTTTTCTTCTCTTTTCTTTTCTTTTGAAGAAAGAAGCTATGGTGTTGATTGTCATGAGCTTTAGAGTCAAAACAAATGAGGGTGTTAGGTTAGAAGATGTTTGGTTTCGAGCAATGTTGTCAAATCGGAGCCTAAGCAGATCATCCTTTAGGCGCCAAGGTTACCTAGGCATTCGCTGCCTAGGCATGAGATTATTAAAATTTATAGTACTTCTTTATTTTCCACTTGCTTTACTTCATTTTCACTTTTGTAACTGAAGCAACCTTATTTTATATGAACTAGATTTGAAGATAACATAAATTTCGCCCATCTCATCCACGCTTTTGCTTGACCTTGGAGCAACGGCTGACTACCCAACCATGCACCAATGTACCACTGGAGGCCATCTATTAGTTGTTTGATCAGTGATGGCCCTCTAGCAGCCCATTGGCAACCATTTGATATATCAAAGGCCCTAATTATTCTTTAAAAAAGTTACTTCCAATCTTCTCTTCATTTTTTATTCCTCTTCTTTGTTTTCTTCTGTCTTAAAAGATTCTTCTTTTCCCCTCTTCATCATCTCCTCCTTTCTCTTCTCATTTGAAAAATCCTCCCTTTTCATTCATTTTTTCCATTTTTCTCCTTATCCTTTCCCTCCTATATTTTCCTTCTTTATTTTCTCATTTTCCGTTATTTTCTTTCTTTCCTTTTGTGTTTTTTTTTCTCTATGTACCTCTTCATTGCAATCTTCAAAAGGAGATTATGGGATTTTAGTTAACCTTATGACTTACTAGTTTCTTTCGTTCTTTCTTTTCTTTTCTTTTCTTTTTCTTTTCCCTTTTTTTTCTTTTTTCCAGGCTTGAATGATATGCTTTAGCTATCAATTACTATTATTATATTTTACTTGATGGATTGATAAAATGATGAGATCATAACTTGGCTATTAGAGTACTTGAAAGACATCATTCATTTAATTAGGAGATGTAAATTCCTGGTTACTAGTATACTTGAGTATTTGCTGATCATTTTGGCACATGCACATTGAGAAGTGTATGGATTATGTATTCAATTATTACGAAGAATTTAATTCATTGTATAAATGTGAAAGCTAAAATTTGTTCTAAATTTGGATTTATGACTAGATTTCAAAGAGTCTCTAGAAGTACCATATACTTGGATATTTGTGTGAATTAATTTATTAATTTCAAAAATAAAATCCAGTAATGATATTTCATAACTCTATATATTCTTCATTATTTTTGTGGGATCAGTATCAATTAACTAATGTTTCTTTTCTTGGTAAAAATTTAATTAATGGGATAAGAGTCACATAACAATCAAGTATATGATGATGATGTAATCACTAATCTGGAGTTCCTTGTGTGTCCAGTACTTCAGTTGTGTTATTCTCTAGCTATATGCCTCCAAGTTGCCATTATTGATTGTTAGAACAAATTTAATTCCTATTTTTACCCAATCAAAAATTTGATGGGCTTGATTTTTTTTGGGATAACAATAGTTCATGATTAGACATTAGCGGTGTTTGGAGACCCATGTGGGTTGATCCACCGACCCACCATTGGACACATTACATGTTAGGTCAAAGAAAAATTGCTGGTCAAAAAAAAAAAAGAAAAAAGCATTGACTTGGATGGTCCAACCGTTCAAACTGCTTGAGTCAAATCAAAGTCAACCTAGATGGGTGGATAAAACTATGGGAAAGAGAGCCTTAAAAAACCCCAATCCCCATCTTCCCTTCTCCCATGAAGAAAGTCTGTCATCTTGCTCACCATTAGCAACCTGCCCTATTGCTTTTGGGTAGGGAAGAATAGGACCATTTGGTTGGCTACATCATTTTTTCTCTCTTAGTTCCCTTAATCACAATAACACAACCATCAAATGATGGTGAATTCCTATGAAGCAAAGGCACTGTGGCTAGATATGATGGGAGCATAGGTGACATGACCAGATTTGGTGGGAATCGGGATGAAGTGGTCGGATCCCCTTTCTATTTTCTTGTTCTTCTTCCTTGCAATATGGTGGTTATTCCAACCAAGTCAAGTATTTTCTTTCCTTTCTTTTCTCTAGTTTTAGGAGGACGGGACCATTTAGCTGGCTAGGGTAGAGAAAGTTGGTTGATTGCATTTTTGGGTGGAGATATTGCTTGTCTGTTGTTTAGAAGGGGAAGGAGAGTATTGGAATTTGTAACCACAGTTGAACCCTGGTTAACCCGCAGTCGAACAGGGGACTTGTGACTTGGCTCCCATTATCGATGGAGCCTTCACTTGGTTCTAAACATTAGCCATCAGTAGGGCTGTTAATGAATCGGACACGATCGAACACGCCATTGTTCAGGATCGACTGGTTCGAACTACTGTTTAATTCGTATTTGGTTCGGATTCGAATGTATCCGAGGGAACTCTGTTTGAGATCGAGTTCGTTAAGCTCATTATGTTCGAATTAGGCTCGAGTTCGGCTTGTCTAGAGTAACATGGAAAATAGAACTCAAAAGTCAACAAAGCAGCTTTTATTTATTTTTAAAATCTCAGTACAATATACAATTATAAATTTTTACATACTTTCATACTCATTTCAAGAGAAATTACAACTCAAATAATTTTACAAATTATAGTGACTCACAATTCATACAATGATACAAGCATACAAAGATTCATGATACTGAAGACTCTTCAGTCTTCACTCTTTTTTTTTGGGTAAAATAAAGAGCCAGTGGCCATATATTAAAGGAAATTAAGAAGAGTACAGTCGATATAGGAATTACATCATAAGAGTTACAAAGACAGCAAAATCCCAATGATTAAAATATAAGTTGGGAGTAAAGTTGTTAAAGGCGCGCCTGAGGCGCAAAAGGCTCAAGGCGAGGGTTCTCGCACCTCCTACCCCCTCAAGCAAGGCGAGGTGACTAAGACGCTGCCTAGGCGCTTGAGGTGCGCGCCTGCGGCAAATGCCAAAGGTGCGCTTGAGGCTGTGCTTTTCAGAACGACATTTTGGGAAGTCCAACGGACGCAAAGAAGGAAAAAAAAAGAAAAAAACTTAGTCATGGTCGTCGATCGAAGATCCATATCCATCCGAGTACCGCCTCAGCTATCGAAGAAGAGAACCCACTCGCCGGCACCCATGGTCGCCGATCGAAGATCGACGCCCATCGAAGCATAGCCTCAGCTGCGGGAGAAAAGGATCCACTCGTCGATTGATGCATCCGAGGCCCACGATCGCCGATTGAAGATCCACGATCGTCAATCGACAACCCACAGTCACCGACTGACGACCCCGTCGGATTGGGTATTTTTCTTATTTTCTTTTTACTTTTCTTTTTCTTTCTCTTTCCTCTTCTTTCGTCGATCGAAGTTCCGACTTTCGATCATTATTTTTTTTTTGGCCGGCGTCTTCTTTTTTTTTCTTTCTCTTCTTTCGCCGATTGAAGAGATGAAGGAAGACCCACGGTCCCGTTCGGGCGACACCGCGCGTCTCCCCTATTTTTTTCTCATTCGGAAGACCCATGACCCTTTTTTTTTTCTTTTCCTTTCTCATTCTTTCTTCTTTCTCTTTTTTTCTTCCAGAACGTTCTTTACTCTTTTTTTTACAATCTACAGTATTTTTTAAATATTATACAGAAATATTTTTTTAATTTACTGTTCATCTACGGTACTTTTTTTTTCAGTTACATTTTTTTTTTCTAATCACAGTTTTTTAAAATAATATATAGATTCTTTTTTAATTTATTGTTTATCTACAGTAATTTTTTTTTCATTTTCATTTTTTTTCCATCTACAATTATTTATTTTAAATATTTTTAATATGGTAATTTTTTTTTGAGTTATGGTTTTTTCCCCAATCTATACTTTTTTTAAAATAATATGCAGTTTTTTTTTTAATTTACTGTTTATCTACAATAACTTTTTTAAATATATAATTTTACATATTATGTATATTTCATCTTATTTTTAATAAATGCGCACCTGGGCCTTGCGCCTCGGCTCCTGGCACCCTTTGCACCTCAGTGCGTCTTGCGCCTTTAATAACTTTGGCTGGGAGAAGCATACAGAAGTAACAGATCAAAAGAAAGAAGTCCAAAAAACCAACAGATCTTCAGTGTAATAAGATCAGAGCAGTAGTCCTTTAATCCCCAAGAAGTTGTAGACTAGTCAATAGCTTGTATTTGTTGATGACAATAGTATAATATGGAAGAACTTTGCAGTTCAAAAATAGAATTATAAACTGACCAGAGATATAGAATCTGAACCACAGCAACCAAAGGATGATATAGATGATTTAAATTTCATTCTCCAAGATAGCACAGAGATAATTGGTCACAGATGATGTTAACATCAATCGGAGCTGCGGCTGCATGCAAGTATGCTTCCAAGCAGTCCATTACTCAGTGAATAAGTGGCTACTTCATCATTGCACCAATCAAATAAATAATCAAATAAACCAAAGAGAAATCAAGTAAACTATAGAAAGTTAAAACAAGTAACTAAAAACCTAAAATGTCTCCCATGCTCAGGAGCATTTTATCGATAATTGGAGCTGCGGCTACATGCAAGCATGCCTCCAGGCAGTCTATTACTCGGTGATTAAGTGGCTGCTTCATTATTGCATAAAATCCAAAAGACTATCACCAAAAAACAAAGAGATAGATAAGAAAATAAGAAATAAAATCAAGATAACAGGAAAATAAAACTAAACAAACTAAATAAAAGCAGAAAACTAATAAACTAACAATGATGGATAGATGAAACTTATCTTTTTCTTAGGCTTGATAAATGTCTCAGATATTTTGGTGTTATAGCTCTAAAAGATCCAATCAACCAAGGCAGCCATAGCTTTTACATAAACTTAGAATGTAAATGGACATACACTACAAATATTTGCTATTAACTAGAAGTTGTAGTAGTCCATATGGACTTTAAAGTTAAATTACAAGGCCAGAATTGATAAATACAAAACTTGCAGCTAGAGAACAATGTTTTTAAGTGTAATTGTTCCAAAACAACAAGAAAGAAGTTAGTTATATACCAAAATGTCACCAACTGTACCAAAATGTCACCAAATTGTATCAAAATGCCACCATAATTTACCAAATCTAAAAAACCATCCAGAGTCACTATGCAGGTTCTATACCAAAAAGTTGCCATTTGTACAGGTACTATAATAAAAACTATCCACTGTGCACTGTTAATTAACAAAAAACTGACCATCTAACATAATCTAACCCCTGATTCCCAACTAAGCAGCCACTTTCATTTTTCAGATGAAGGACTAGGTATCTTCACAACCAATTTTTCTTCCTCAATTATTTCTTGCTGAAAGGTAAAGAAAAATAAAAAACAATTAACACAGATATTAATAAAACTAGAAATAATTAGTTAATAACTAAAAGATAATTTATACCAGTGTAGTTTTTATATTGGTATGTCTTGATCTAATCCAATTTTCAGTACTAACTAAGGCATCTACTGTCTTAGGAGCCAAAGAGCTCCTGTAATCATCCAAGGTTCTACCTCCAGCACTAAATACTGACTTAGAAGCAACAGTAGAAACAGGGATAGTGAGGATATCCTTGGCCATTTTTGACAAGGAGGAAAACTTGAGAGTGTTTAACTTCCACCACTCTGGAACATTAAACTTTGAGTTCCCTTGAGCTAATCCTTCCTCCAAATAAACTTGCAAGTCACTTTTTGAAGGTTGGAAAGAACCACTAGCAGCTACAAACTCATTAAAACCTTAAAGTGGATCAAACATTCCACTATTTGGTCCACTACTATCAAAAGAAATGTTTGATGTCTTATGACCTACACCAACCATGCTAAAAGGGGATCTTTCCTCACCTGAATAGATTTCATAAATTTCATAAATTTCTTGCAAAGCATTCTTAACCTTTTGAATTTGAATATCAAATTCACTAGAACCAGAAAATATGGTAGGGAAAGTGAAGGTGATGAGAGTCATTTTGTACCTAAGATCTAGTACAGCAGCCACTGCCATTAATATATTGCACTCACCCCAATATTTGTCAAATTTTTCTCTCATCACTCTAGCCATATTCCTTATGTACTCATCAGCAGCCATGGATTGCTCCATCAACACCCTCCAAACATGACTAGTAGAAGAAATAAACAGATTGGCTGTAGGATAGGTAGTACCAGATATTAAATTAGTAACAATATTGAATACCTCCAAAAACTTCCTAATATTTTCATACTTGGTCCAATCTAACTCTATAGAAAGCCACTTGTAATTTGCATCTAAGTCTGTATAATAGGAAAATGCATGTGTATAAGCAGAGGTAGATTCCAACATCAAGAAGGTGGAATTCCACCTAGTAGGTACATCTAAACACTTCTTTCTGGCAAGAATACTATTGTGCCTAACAACATCACCAAACTTTGCTAACTTAGATGGTGACTTCTTCAAGTACTTCACTATCTCCCTTACCTTCACAATGATACTCTTCACCTCTTTTAGTCCATCTTGAATCAAAATATTAAAGAAATATGCACAGGACCTAAAATTAAAAAAAAAAAAGACCTTTGAAATGCAATTTGTTCATAAACGCAAACTTTTTCATTAACTAACTTGGTAGCCACTTCATTACTGCTAGCATTGTCAAAAGTTATGGATGACACCTTACCTTGGATATTCCATCCTATAAGACAGGAAGAAATTGCATGAGATATGACAACACTAGTATGAGGTGGTTCCAACTTAGTAAAACTGAGAATCCTCTTTCGAACTACCCAATCCTCATCTATAAAGTGAACTATGATGCACATATATCCTATGGTCTGACAAGAAGTCCAACAATCAGCAGTCAATGACACTTTCCCAACAATTTTTAAAACATTCTTTAATCTCCTTCTCAGCTTCATAGATTTTCATAGTCACTTTTAATTGTTCCCCTCAAAACTATCTCATAATTTGGATTCCGAACTTTTAAAAGAACATTAAAACAGTAGTGCTCAACTACCATAAAAGGATACCCATGAACCATGATCATAGTAGCAATGATCTCCCTAATCTTGTATTGATCATAGTTCTTTGGGTCATAGAACACAAGAATAGGAAGTTTAGAGGCAAAACCATCGGAAAGAAGATTAAGTGCTTTTTGCTTTGGGTCAACTACAACCTTAGCTTTAGGATTGATCTTAGCGCACTCTCAGACATGCCTCAACAAATGAGAGGTTGTCCCAATATTTTGTTTCTTAAATATGTGTCCACAAGCCTTGCATATACACAATAAGCACTCTTTTCTTCTATTATTAAGATTTTTACCTCATGCCTCATTAAAGTACTTCCAAGCTTTTGACTTTCTCTTCCTAGTCCCTTTGAGTTTTGGCTCTATAGTTTCAGCTAATTGAGTTTCATTAGTAGCCTCTTCATTCTCATCTTTTTTTGCTTGTTCAGTCTCCTGATTAGTTTGCTCAACTTCTTCAACAAGCTGAGCTTCTTTGTCAGATGCAGAATTAGGTCCAGAGTTCTCAGAGGTTGACATTGTAATCCTTTTTAATCCTAGAATGAATTAACAATGATACAATTTTATATCAAAGCATTGTTATCTAATGATAGCAATATTATGAACCACAACTCCACAATCCACAAAACAAACTATAAAGATAAATAGTCTTAGACTATAAAGCGAACATAAGATAAATAAAATAAAAAATTAACTAACATGGATTAAGTCAGTCAACATAAAAAAAAAAAATGAGAACATAAAAACAAACTGGAAATACTGTAAGCAGTTAGCTGTCAACATTAAATCGACCTTTACCAATTGATAAGCTAACATTTACAAGAATAAAAAAGTAACATAAATTCTCATAAAAAAGTAATAAAAAATTTTAAGTAATAAAAATAGAAGATAGATAAAAATCTTTATAAACAAATATAAGCAATTACCCCCAGCTCACTAGTTCTTTGTCTAGTGAGCAAGCCCCACGACCCTGGCTCTATGCATGATCCTATCACATTTCATAACTCAGTGACTCACAGCTTGAACCTTCAAGGACTATCATTGCACCACCACTGGCCACTAGAAAGTCCACCGCCAGCTGAAGCAACCTTCATCAGGTTATTGGGGCTACTACAGCCTCGGTAGCCATCAGTGGGCACTAGGGCAGTGGCCAAAGCCTAGTGGTGATTACCATGTCGAGACAGCAACCAACATTAACAAATATCACCAGAGAAAAAAGTTAAATAAATGTAAGAATAAGGATATACGAAAGAAAAATTTTAGTTAAAAGCAGAGATTTTTGCAAGCTACTTGCTCTTTTGACAACAAATTAGTATGTCATCACAGAATCCATGCTTTGTAGTTTTTGGAAAGAAAAGAAAAAAAATGCATAAATATCATTCTTAGCAGCTGCGCCGTCAGTGCAAAAAGGGAAGAGAGGTGAAGAAAACTAGGATTTCGGCTAGCTGCGCTGTCGGCAGAAAAAGGGAAGAGAGGCAGAGGGAACTAGGATTAGGATTTTGGCCAGCTGCACCGTCGGTGGAAAAAAGGAAGAGAGGCGGAGAGGTCGAGCCGTCGAGGGATGAAATGAGGGTTAGGGTTTGAGTTGAGTGTAAGAGTATATATAGGCTAGGATTAATTGATCACCATTGTCGGATCATTGATCCAACTATGGTTATTAAGACTTATGTATATAATGCTATAATGTACGGTATACATCATATATACTAAAAATTTCATGAAAAAATAAATATGTTAGTATAATATATATAAATATATATAAAATAAAGGCTTGTTTTGGTTTGGATCGTTAAGGTATCAACTTTAAAATTCCTATTTGTGTTTGGTTCTATAGTTTAATGAGCAAGTCGAATATGACTCGAAAACGATTTGAATATTTCGAACCAATTGAACAATGAGCTAGACTGATAGCCATAGTCATCAGTAGCTATATAATAGCCTAAATGGTGAAGTAGTAATACATAATTATTGGTACTTGGAGACACATCCAAAATATATAATATAATAGAGAGGCATAATTAAATTTAAAATCTAGTATTAGAAGAAATTTGCTTTTGATAAGTTTGTTTTAAATCCAAATAAAGTCATCCATATCCAAATAAAATATTTTTTCTAGCCAGCATGCAAACAAGATAGTGAAAGGATATGGATGACTTTATTTGGATTTAAAATAAACTTATCAAAAGCAAATTTCTTCTAATACACATACATACATTATATATATGCGTGCGTGCGTGCGTGCGTGCTATTTACGTACATATGTGTGTGCGTGCGTACGGCAAGTGATCTATAAAACATAGTCTGGAGTATCATGGTTTTAAGTTCAAACCAGAAGCACGGCAATTGATCTGCTTGCAATCCCATCTAAAGTCTGGAGCATCATGTTTTTAAGTTTAAACCAATAGCAAGAGTTTTGCCCGAAATGTTTTGTATGTATGTATCCGTCTGAAATACGGCAATTGATCTGCATGTATGTTCCATCTGAAATACGTCAATTGATCTGCCTGCAATCCCATCTGAAATGTGGCAATTAATCTACAAAACATAGTCTGGAGCATCATGGTTTTAAGTTTAAACTGAAAGCAAGAGTCTTGCCTGAAATGTTTTGGCTTTTTGGGCCTGCATATTCATTCAGTACATTTTTGTAGGGGTGATACCTAAACCATCTAATATTGGCTGCCCAATTAAATGAAACATGAATGAATATGAAATTCCCTGGGTTTCAGGCACTCTGGCGATCCTGGCATCTGGAGTACTTCCATGCTGTCTGGAGTCCCAACTCCCAACTAATAGCTTCTTTTTCTGCCTTTTTTTTTTTTTAAATTTGGGAAGGGTGGATATTTGAAAAAGTAATCGCTTGATTTAGCAAAATAATTTGTTTACTTCAGTGTGTAAAGCATTATCTTTAATGACTATATGCCCTTTTTCTATCGTATAAGTTGTCTTGCTACATTATCAAGGTTCAACGACCTTGCGTCTCTATCGATGTTGCACGCTGTTCCAGTTAACCTGAAAACTTTCTTGAACAACCTGCCTGGGAAGCCTGTAATTGCGATGCGGAACTGAAGTTGGGGATGGAATGCAAAGGTGAATATAGCAGGCATATGTTCAAATTGATTTATGTAGTAATGGGCAAAAATAGAGTTAAAAATTGTACCGTTATAACTTAGCCTTTTCCTCTTGTTTTGGATAACATCAAGGTGGGTTCATTCAGTACAAGCTGAAATGAACATGTGCCTGCTATATCTTGTGCCAATTTGTAGGCCCAAAAAGCGAAAACATTTTGGACAAAACTCTTGCTTTTGTTTAACCTTAAAGTTAAAATCATGATCCAGACTATGTTTTGTTTGTCCATTACTTATCATCCTGATCTCGGTGTAGATCAATCGTTGCATTTCAGATGGGATTGCAGGGTAAGATACAATTTTGTAAGGGCGATACCTAAATCACCTAATATTGGCTGCTCAATTAAATAAGACATGAACGAGTAGGAAATTCCCTGGGTTTCAGACACTCCGGTGATCCTGGCATCTGGAGTACTTCCATGCTGTCTGGAATCCCAACTCCCAACTAATAGCTTCTTCTTTTCCCCTTTTTTGGAAGGGTGGGGAGTTTAAAAAGTAATAGCTTGAATTAATGGAATAATTTGTTTACTTAAGTGTGTAAAGCATTATCTTTAACGACTATATGCCCTTTTTCTATTGTATAAGTTATCTATCTTGCTACATGATCAAGGTTCAACGACCTTGTGTCTCTATTGATGTTGCAGGCTGTTCCAGTTAACCCGAAACCTTTTTTGAACAACCTGACTGGGAAGCCTGTAATTGTGAAACTGAAGTGGGGGATGGAATACAAAGGTGAATTTTTTATGTTCTTGTCTTATTTCTGCAAATTGTCACGGTTGCATGATGTCAATTTTTCTCAATCCTATGCTATGTAACTCAATTTCCCTTTCTACCTGTTCAGGTTACCTTGTCTCAGTAGATTCCTATATGAACTTGCAGGTATCACTTTCCCTAAAGTTACTCTGTTAGGGATTCCGCCAACTCTTCATGTGCTACTATTATAGTATTTTGAGTTGATTAGATTAATTCAACTGTATGAGCCTTCTCTGCAGCTTGCCAACACCGAAGAATACGTTGATGGGCAATTCTCAGGAAATCTTGGGGAGATACTAATAAGGTAATTAATTGTTACCCATGGTGTATTTGCTCTATATTTATATGTTTAGAAAATTAACATTTGCAATTAGGAGTTATGTCAGCTAGTTCAAAAGTTATTCTCATGCCTTATTCGTCAGGATAGAGTAATTCTGATCAAAATAAAAATAAATGCCTTTGGGCTCTTCTGCAAACACATGCATACAAAGGAAGTAAAGAAAAATGGGGGGAAAAAAACAACTATTTTGTAAGATATAAAACATGGGAGCAGCTGAAATAAAATTATGGCATCATTTGATGTGGGGACTTCTTTTTGCTAATCGGTCATATATGATTATTATATAACCCATACTGACTGCTGCTTGTGATTTGGGCATGATCGTTTCCGATTCCATTTCATTTATGGCATGCCAGATGCAACAATGTGCTGTACCTCCGTGGTGTACCAGAAGATGAAGAAATTGAAGATGCTGAATGATTGCTTACATCCAGAAGCCACTTTTCTTTTCACTGTTATCCAGATGTGTGTAGGATATGCAGCAAATGTGATTGTAGTGTGAACACACAATGTATCATCACTTTTTAGTCGGGAATTAAAAGAAGAGGAGGGCAAACAAAAACATGCTTGATTGCTGCCTTAATTATGTATCAAAATCGTTTGTCATGGCATCCACGTTTTGAGTTCAACATATAAGTGGTACTTCTGCGCTCCTTTCCCCTGCTTCTATCAACAGGTTACCAACCATGCTTCGTTGCTGCTTTTTATGTCTTGAAATTCTTTATGGTGGTATTCTTGATTAAAATACTAAATTAGTAGCGATGCTTTTGCACTTTGTTCTCTGTTCATCAATCAACGGGTAGGATTGTTCTCGAACCATCACAAAGTTCCTGCGAATGTGATGGGGATATTATGAAGTAACTCCATGCACACTTCTATCAAGGGAATTGCGTGCGAGGGAGGGAGGGATGTTTTCATGTGCGGAAAGAAAGCATGCTGCTGGGATCATGAGTCGGATGAGATGAGAAAACGGGCCGAGGTCAGCATGAGCTTCAGTTGATGGATGGATGGTTTGTTTGTTTTAAAGGTCCATGAGGCACATGAATATTACGAAGCTTTGAAATGCTGCAAGCTTCAAGGCGGTGACTCGATTGGGTTTTGGGCCGGATCCCGGCCTGGCTCGGTCTACAATTTCAAAAAAATGGGGGCCTAGGTCCGGTCACAAGCCCCTAAAAACTTTTAGGCCGGCTCGGTCTAAAATTTCAAAAATATTCGGGCCTAAGTCCACTCACAAGCCCCAAAAAACTTTTAGGCTGGACTTGGCAGAGGCCTGACCCGTATCGTCCGGCCCAGTTCCAGCACCTGCAGCAATTAGGGACCGCGGATTCTTGACATTTTTTGTTGTCCACCATCAGATCCGGACCTATGCGTTCGGCATTAATAAAGAAAGGTATTTAGATTTATTTATTTATTTTTTTATTTTCTGGAAGGTATGTAGATATTTGGGAGTCTCCGTTCTCTCCATCTTAATCGTCACTGCTGTACCGGCTCAAATCATTGGTCACATCCCCATCTTCCGACTCCATGCGAGTTTTGGAGGTGGTAACGTAATGGACCGCGGATCCATAACATCAATTGCTCATCTCGGGATTCCGTTCCAAGTCGATCCGTTTTGTTTCGATGGCATCAGTGGGTGGGACAGAGGGAGCGAGGAAGAGCGCCAGTATACCACGTGAAAAGCGAGGTGGAGGGCGGTGCAACCGCTGGTGGTAGCGCGTGGAAAGTGGAAACGGAACAGTGCCAAAGGTCCGGTGGGATCCGGCGTGGAGCGCTCACGTGAAGACCGGAGACCCACCCGTGGAAACGGAACAGTGCTAACTGCCAAAGGACCGGTGGGCGCGGGCGTGGAGCGTTCACGTGAAGACCGTAGATGACCGGCAGAGGAACCACTCCTTTTTTTTTTATATATATATATTTTCTTCTGATCCTCTTTATGTTGATGCCGATGGTATGGTGGTGACCGTGGCAACAAAACATCGGAAGAAAAATGTTTCTTTCTTGCGTACGTCATCCACGTGA
This sequence comes from Cocos nucifera, assembly GCA_006176705.1. Classification (NCBI taxonomy): domain Eukaryota; kingdom Viridiplantae; phylum Streptophyta; class Magnoliopsida; order Arecales; family Arecaceae; genus Cocos; species Cocos nucifera. Next base: position 1,689,956 of record QRFJ01000011.1, read on the forward strand.
TTTCCGTGTCTTCCAACTGTCATGGAGGATTAAAAGTTCTGAGCTAAGAAATGGATGGTGCTGAATAGCAGGACTCGTATGACGAAGAAGATTGGAAGAATTTGGTGCTTTTGAAGGCTACCCGTATGGCAGGCCGGTGTCATGGTGTCGTTTTTCTTGTGTTTTTTTTTTTTTCTCTCGCTTGCTTGAGATGGTTGAGGGGATGTGGTTAAGTGGAACCAACGGACTTGTTTGAACTGGACCGAGAACGTGCTGTTGGGAAGCGAGTTACGTTTTTCCTCGGAGCAAAGGTAGCGAAGCTAAAGGTGATCAGAAAGATCAGAAGGTATGAATTGTTATTATTTAGTGATGCGAACCTGATATTATTACATCCAAGATCAGAGTATCAATTGATTGCACGAACTTTCAATACATCCTGGGATTGCAGATATCCAATATTTTGTGCCAAATTCTCGAATTTCGACAATTTAGTGGGGCATTCAGGATGATATTACAAGTGTCTGCAACTTGCCTTCTTTTTGTCATCCAGAAAAGAAACACAAAGCGTCCGCATCAGCGGCGATGGCCAAGTTATCAAAAATGGTGTTGTTTCATAAAAACAATATATATACTTGGTCCTCCAAACAACCAGTTTGATGTTTGGGTTGTAGGTTAGTCTAGCCAAAGGGTCTGGAATGGCCGCGAGTGACCACAGTAGAGTTTCTGTTGAACCTCCTCGGAATCAAGGGGAAGAGGCTGCGAGCTCGATTGGAGGCCAAATCTTGACCAAGAAAGGGGAGGGATTTAAGGCTAAAGCATGGGGGAGTCCGGATCTTGTGGTGAGGAAGGAGGGTAGTTCATCTCTGCAGAAGAAGAGCAACAATGAGAAGGTAACACAAGGTCGGGAGGGACGTTCTTAGTCCCAACTCCCAAGTGATGCAAGGAACCTGGAGGTTTAAGTGGAAAATGTTACGAGCGACTGTGGAGGAGATTGATGTCCCGGAGTTTTAAGGGAAATGAAGGCGAGACGAGCTGTGGAGGACATTTCTAAATTTTCCGCTTCAAGCGGGGTTTTACTCTTTAAACGTTTGGTTCGTAGTTTCTTTCAAATTTTATTTTTTAAAAAATAATTTTTTAAAATATAATATTTAAAAAATATAATTTTAGCTTGATCATTGAATAGTGGCTTGCTCTAGAATAACTTATATTTGATTGAGCATTCATTTTTTCAAAATAATTATATAGAATATCTATTATATGATATCTATTTTGCTTCCAAATTTTATACAAATATTAGTATAATATTTATATTAGATCATAATAATTTATTATATTAATATAATATTAATATATATTAATATAATATAAATGCTAATATAATATTATATTAAAGATAAAATAATATAATTTAAAAAGGCAACATTTTGAAGAAAAGCGCCTTCAATTTTCATCACATGAAAATTTCAAATACCCATATTCACTTCCATGGGTTTTTTACGAGAAGACCTTTTTCTCAATCATCTCTCTGGTAGGGGCAAGAATTTTAGCGAAAGGCTCTTGGTCCCTTACGAGGCAACTCCTCGCTCTAGAGGAATGCAGGCCAAATTTCAAGCCTAGTAGGGATGATATCCGGGCAGTACAAGTCATTACCAGATCTACCTATAGGACTCTAGGAGAAAGACAAAAAAAAAAAAAATGATCCTGAAAATTGCTTCAATAGCCGAGCGTCTACGATTCCTTGATGAATGGATAGAGAATTAATATTGCTAGAAATCTAGAGTCCATGTTCAACTTGATATCTCCAAAAAGATCTATCTGAGAGTTTAAATTCAGGTTAAAGGAAAACCATATGGCAAGAGTTTTATTTATGACGAGCTTCCGGAGATCTATATATTATGGCTATGGTATTTTTAGGCACACTGGAAGTAGGCGAAAGATATGAATGCTACTGGTAGAAGGGCCATCTATGGTTCCTGGATGAGGGCGACCGGGGTTGCAGTATCCACCAAATTAGCTTCTGGTGGTAGCAAGAAAGTGGAGGAGAAAACTTCCGCGGCTTCTAATCAGGAGGTTGGCTCTTGGATTCCAACATGAAGCGTGTCAAGGATGAGTGGTCTTCAACCCAGTACTAGCATATGGGGATCCATGCCCTGATGGAGGTACGTAGAATTAAATAAACAAGGTAGCAGTCCCTGGGCAATGGAGATGATCCCATCGGTATTCACAGATCAAGCTTCATATTTAGGGCAGGTTAGGAAAGAAAACAAAAGGAGATCTGTGCCGAAGGCCAAACAGGTCAGCAGATCAAGTGGATCATAGTCACCTCCTCAAGCAAAAGTCTTCGTGGTGGGGGATCCAATGATCTTGTTAGGAAGCTATACTGAAGAAAGTAGTAACTACTCTGTTCACAGCAGGAGTCGCAATTTAATCCTCAACGGTCAAAACCTGTAGCAGAAGATGGGGTTTCACACACTTTTGGTAACGCCACACTCCCTCATTTTGTTTGTTTTGAAATGCTTCGTGGTGTTGCCGGTGCTAATGCTGTCTCGAAAGGAGAACCTTCTTCCAATGCAAGGCTTCAAAATTTCCAAAGGAAGGCCCATGAGGAAGAGGGAATCTTTGATATGATCCAGGAAGAAGTACAGCCCTCTGGTTAAATATATACTCTGGTGTTTCTCTTAAGGAGGGAGAACCCTTAGCTAATCCTTCTTGTTAACTATGAATTAGCTTCCATCTTAAAATTATCTGGGTGCTGCCAAGCATCCCCTTTTAAAATTATGCTAAAAATTTGCTTCGTTCTTGTAATGCCGAAGTTCGTTATTTCTTGGAATCTAGGATCTCTAGTAGATCCATGACTTGTTTCCAGAGAATAATGGGATCTACGTGGAATATTTTCTTTATTCTTGCTTTCTTTATTCAGGGGGTATCATCATTATCTGGAGAATGGATGAAGGTCACATGGATTTTATTTTTTCTAACGAGCAAGTTGTGTTTGGTGTGATATCATAGCTTGACCAGCTTTCGTGGATTCTTGGTGTTGTCTATATGGTAGTCTGGAACTAAATTGATCAAGGTTTGTCCTTAAGAATGCCTGTGCTTGTAGTGGGGGACCTTAATTGTATCCTCCAGGGCTAAAGATAGAAAAGTCGGTAAAACTATTAGCATGAAATAGGAAATCAAAGAATTTAGACAATTTCTTCACACTACAAGCATTTTGAAGGATAGATCGTGCCTTGACATCGGACCAGTGGTGGGACCTTTATGCTCAAACAAAGGTGTGACATTTAGCTTGATTGAATTTAGATCATTGCCTCCTCTTACTAACAATTAGAGATGCTCATCATACAAGTATTAACTGCTACCATTTTAAGAAGTTTTGGCTTCTTTGTGAGAGGATCTCGATGTAGTGAGAAGGGCATTGAGATGCAATTAATGGCTCGGGAGTCCAACCTACCCTCATGCTGAATAACACTAGGCGGGCTTTAAGAAAATGGAATAAACAAAAGATGGGAATCTTCTCTTATAGAGGAGATTCTAAATCTTCAAGCAAAATAGGCTCAACTGGGTGGTTCGTCTCAGGAAAATCATATGCAAGCATTAAAATATATCCAATGGTATAACAAAAATCTTTCTATATGGAGGCAAAAGTAAAGGATTCAATGGCTAAAAGAGAGTGGCACTGACACAAGATTTCTTTTTCATAAGACCACCATTATGACAAGAAGAAGAACTAGAATCTCCATGGTTATATGCCCAGATGGGAGGATTAATATATTGTTGATAATATTCAGGAGGTTGAAGGCTTTTGACTCGAGCGTTTCGAGGTAGATAGAGTTTACCATTGACCAATTCCCCCTATTGGTTGCTCCCTCTAGTGAATAGAGCCTCTGTAGAGCATAATGAGCAGCTTATATCTACAGTTATAGAAGAGGGGATGGAAGAGGTTGTTAGCCCTTGACAAAGCTTCAGGACCTCATGGATTTCAGCCCTTATTTTTCAAGCAAGTTTGCTCTATAATCAGCAAAGAGGTAAGTCATGCCATCATGAAATACTTTTCTTTTAGCATGCTTGGTTGCCTTCCTCTTGGAAAGATGCCTTTATAATTAACCTTGATCCCTAAGAAAGCTAATGCCATGGGGATTAATGATTTTAGACCCATAAGTTTATGCAACACTCCACATAAAATAGTTGCTAATGTCTTGGCCAATAGATGGCAAAGGATTCTTCCTGATTTAATTTTGAAATTTTGGCTAAAATCTTAGCTATTTTGGTTTCCACGATAAGTTCATTAGATAGATGATTGCTTGTGTTATTAATATAAGTTTTGTTATTCTCATAAATGGTTCTCCAGAATGGTTTCAATCGTCAATGGGTCTTAGAAAGGGCTGCTCCTCATCCCCAATCTTTCATTCTTTAATCTAAAATGCCATTGAGAACTTTGTAGATTGTCACTAATATAGGGATGCTCGGGAGGGTTCGAACCTCATAATAATGATCCTAATATTTTTCATGTTCTTTTTGCAGATGACAGCTTACTAGTTGCCAGAGCCATATTGAAGGATTGTCAAGGTCTAAAGAGCATCGTACATACAGGGCTATTGTATATATTCTAGCCAATGTATTAATCATTTTAAATCCTATATGACATTTAGCCCATCTATACCGTATAATATTTGATCCCAAATTGGAAATGTTACTCAGATTCCAATTGAAAATGGGGTATGGACTTATCTTGGTACTCTTCTTGTTGGTGACAAATTAAAGGCTTCTAAGTTTAATTTTATTCTAGATAAGATAGAGGTGAAGATCAAAAGCTGAAGGTGGAAGGTGTTGGAATTTATCCAATTGAGTCCATCTAGATGTGGCCCATACTAAAACACATCAGAATTTATTTTGATTGTTTTAGTTTGATTTGAACTCTAGCAAAATATTATTTTTATCACAAATATTGATGTGGGCTATCCACTTAGCAAATAGTGAGGCATTTAAATCAGCATCCATATCGCCATCGATAACTCAATACCTTAACAAGCTTTTATGTTTTAACCATCTCATTTCTACAGCAATCAAGACTCTCCCAACGATATAAATAATTCTCAAGAAGTTAAAAAGGAGAGCAAAGAAAACCAAACTTTCTTTATGAATTCTGATAGCCCATGTGATTCTTTTTCAGAATTCATTCATTAACTTTTCTTAATACATAAATATAGTTCACGAACAATTAAGATATAATGAAATTTACTCAACTTGTTGATCAAGTGTATCATGCTAGCTATCTCTAGAAAATTTGACTAAATTTGATCTTAAACTATGAACAGTAAATATGATGGCATATGTGGAGTCTATGTAGATGACGAATTAAGAAGAGAAAATAAAAATTCTAAGGTTAGTGAAGCATGAAAGATGATGGGTGAGATCTAAGGTTTTTGGAGAAACATGGTTTTCAGGAAGTGCTCGGAGCGCCCATTGATCAACCGCTTATATTCTTTGTGTTACTTATACATGAGCTAGGTATGGTTTCTATGAAATTCAAAATGATAACTAATGTGACTTCATAAAAATAATAATAATAATAATTAAAAAACCCATTAAATATATATATATATATATATATATATATATATATATATATATATATATATATTTGACTTACAAAAAAAAAAGAGTAGGGGAACTAATCAATAGTGCATTAATAGTCTCATTTTGAGATAGTAGAGTGACATCATATATATACGAAGTCATTGATGAAACCAACATGACAGTGATGACGTTGGTGGAGTCTGGAAAACTAATATCGGCAGTGCATTGGTTTGCATCCATGGATAATTGGCAGATTTTTTTCATCATAGTCGAAATATATATATATGGTCATAAAATGATTGAAATATGTTTGTTATAACATCAATAACAACATCATTCCACTCACTTACAGAAATTGTGATGCTTGCGTATGGTGGTCCTGATTCACAGCATGTCTATTTCAATTTAATGAAGAACGAACAACTTGCAGCTACCATGCATAAGTTGCAAGAACACACGTCACTTATCGTTATGAAGGTGCAGCTAGCGTCGTTTTTTAAGTTGCTGTAAGTAGTAATACTATGACACTTCATCAACAAAGAACGAAAAAAAGGCAAAAACGGGAAAAGAAAAAGGTTTCCTTCTGCAAGTGATCACCAAGCTCCATGGTGGCTATCCAAATTAAGGCAATAAATGGGATCATGGGAAGGCAAGCAATAGGAACATGCATGCCACATCAACATTTTCTGATAGATGATCGTCCCAAACATTGCTGGATATAATTATAAGCGGAGGTCGTGTGTTTGGAACAAAAGGTGGTAATGGGCTGAAGTAGGTGAGTCCAACCAATACGGACAATACCACTCTCGCTCGGCATGCAAAAGATAAAATCCAATAAGGTGTAGCAGCGGATTCCGAAATAAATGGCACATCCCCACGTCAAAAACTAGAAGCTTAATATTGTTCACACCCACACACCACAAAAAGAAAAGAAAGAAGGAAAGAAGAAGAAGTGGAAGGTTTTTCTCCACGTCGCTCTCGCAAAAGCAGTAAAGTTGGCCGCTGCCGATTGGGAGGGACGCCACACTTCAGTAGGGGCATAATAATGATACGGTATTCCCGGGTGGCCCACAACTTTAGATCCACCCGGTGCAGTTCCCATTGATAAGATCCAATATTTTGACATTTCAACCTCCCATCGACTCCACAATACTAAATTTGCATCGCGTTTAGTTTGCTTAGACCGATTGTAGGGGCTTAATTAATTTGCTTTCCTTTCTTTTCCACCATCAACGATAAGCTAAAGCTAAAGCATTTTTCTTGTGAGAGTTTGATTCTATATTTCTGAGCTTCCGTGGACATACTTAAATAGATTCATCAAATAAAACGAAAAGAAAACGGGGAAAAAAAACCAAGAACAAGAAAAGTGAGGTGGATGACAGTGAGCATTCAGTCTGCTTACAATCAAACCATAAGCCTCTCTTGGAGAATTAAACTCATCATCTCACCATTTGGAAAAAATAAATATACAAGTAGAGATTTTATCAAATATTTTGGTGATTATGTTGCTGACAAACCGCACTTTCTATCAGAGAGCAAATAGCCCGGAATGCGAAGCTATATAGGAAGCTTACAGCCCCCCCCACACCATACACCCCCCACCCACCCTTCTCTCTCTCTCTGGGGAAGAAATCAGACTACGAACTAAACCTTTCTCTCTGGGGATGGACGGCAGGTGATGTGGCTGGAACCAGCTATAAGCTTCAAGGTCCAACCTTCTTCTGAGGAATCTATCGTAAGAGAGATCGATCGGCCTTTCTTTTCCCCTTTTATTTCCTTGGTGAGTAGACATGCTGGCTTCACGGCTACTGTTAAAGAGGGGATCACGGTAACAGTACCATGCAGAGCTATATAGTAATGCAACGTAACTATCATGTCGGTCTTGTACCAGCTCATGGTCTGTCTTCTACCAGCTAAGGTACCATAAACTCAATGAATTCTCTCTCTGTGTGCGAGCGTTTGTGTACCTGCTATGGGTCTGGCAGCAGGACCGACGGACAAATCTAATTAAAACAACCGACAATGAGTTGATCTGGATGCATGTCAGCACATTTTGGTTAGCGATTGAATGCATTTTGTGTTTGTCAACAACTACAAACGTAATTGTCCAATGAGAGGCCTTTCCCCTTCTACCGCGGGACATCTCTCTAAGGTCAAAAACATCATTTTCGCAGTCCATCTGTCAAGAAAGCAGAGTATGCCCCACAATTTTAAGGGTCTGTCTCTCTGTTGGGTTCACAGGATATTCCCCCTCCACTCTCGGCCACATTGACACTGCCAAAATGAGTAATGGGTTATCCTCTCAAACAAAGTATTGTCACTTTTTATATAGAATTGCAAACCAAGGCCACGTGTATTTGTATAAAACCGAAGCCATCGATACCATAAAGCAGCACAATTCTGGTACCGGGAAAATAGGCATTTTTCCTTGTCCCATTTTTCTTAGTTAGCACCTTAAGCTCGTAAAAATTCATTAATCTTTTCTAAAAAAAGGAAATTATGCAGGTGTTCAGATTGTGCCTCTTTTCCTTTTGTTTCTGAATTTTCTTGCATCTAAGATTTGATAAATTTCAGAAATTTTATTTCTAAACTTACTTGAATCACTGATAAAATATTTTGCAATAGCAAAAATCAAGATGAGTCTTGTATATCAGCACCAATCTCATTCTTAAGAATAGTTTCATCCGTAATTTTTCTCACTTCATATAGAATCTATTGTCTATCTTATTCTAGACGGTAATCCCACTAGCTTTTTGATTAGCCAATAAAACTAGCTACTAGCCTTATGGAGTTCAGATTTTGATAATGCTACATGGCCTAATCCGGTCTTCCTTTAAGGATTTTCTTTCACAGCACTAAGCCTTATTGTCAACTCATGCCTTTCCATGTGGATAGGGATGCTCAAGTCCCCAGTTATGGTTTTTATGATGATATATGTGAAGATCTGAAAAATAATTCTGAAGCAATTACCACAGACCTAAGAGATAAAACGATTCTAAGTAGCATAGCAAAGGCAATCATCCTTATAATTTTAACATAAATTTTTCAAAGCATTCTCTCATGCGTCCCTGAAGCGTTGCAAACACTGCGAGCAATAAACTGCTTCCCTTTCACTCAAAAAAAAAAAAAGAAAAACACTGCAAGCAATAAACTGCACTAACACACATCAAGGTGTACATCGAGATCTTAGTGTAACTAGTACTACGACACGAGCAAGCTTATTTCATATATATATATATATATATATATATATATATATATACTGCTTGAAGCAAGCGGAACGCATGATTCACACCAATAGTCTTCATAGCAGTTCTGATCATGCATCGCGCACCTCGAAGACATTGCGGCTCTTGACGACGACATCGTACATGTGCACCGAGGTGAGCCTGGAGAAGTCCCTGGGGAGCGAGATGAGGTGAACCGAGGAGCGCTGGTGGAACTGGACGAGTTCGGGGTTGCTGTGGTATCGCTCCCACCCCAGCGGCGCCAGCTTCTGCTCGAGCATCTCGTACGAGGTGATGACCTCGTTGGTGGGGACGTGCACCAAGACCTTGCGACGGCTGCTTGGCTCAGCCCCAGGGGCCTCGACCAGGCGGACCACCCCTTTCTTGTTGAACACCCAAACACCTGACATTTTTGAAACTCGCCGTATTACCGGTGGTGATTAGAACCGATACTTGGGAGATGAGAGGGAGGAGCCGTTGGGGGGACTTTTATAGATGAGACAGATGGAGATCCCGTTTGCCATTGGCAAAGGTGGGGCCCGCCTATGGTACTTATCTCGGCAAAAGATGTTGTGTAGGGCCACTTTTATTACGGTGCACGTGCATCCCTCCTCCCCCATGGGGATGCGGGACCGGGGAGAAGCTCGCTCCCTGATTTCTGTCTCTCGGCACGCGCTGGTTGGATAGCCATGTGGTAGTGGTCTTTTTTTTCCTCTCTTTTAGATGATACCGCCGCTGATCCTGAAATACTGATATGGAACCGCCGTGATGGATCCATAAGGCAACAGATAAGGATCAAGGAGCCCATCTTTCTGAATCATCCTTGGCCATCTTAATGTGATGATTTCCTTGCAATTTCTCCTCTGAGGGGGTCGATTCTTTATGCTAATCTTCCTTTCTCCTTTTTACTGGATAACACCCTCATAAATCTTCAATGAGAAGAAGGTCCTCAACATCATGTCAAGGAGCCCCGATTAGCTTTTTTGACAAAGGGCTATGGAGAAAGTGGTTGAGGTCGAGGCTGAGTTGAGATTTCTTCGGATGCGGCTTGTGGCCGAGATGGCTCCTATGGATGTATACTAATGTCAGTAGGAAGGTGGCTGAGATGGTGACCAAGCTAAGGGCCATTGATGATAAAAGAGAAGTACCCAAACTTTGGACTTCTGGAATTTGAATGGAATTACAGGCAATTAGGTGACAAGTCCATGAGACTAAAAGGAGGATTGGATTCTCCGAGAAATTAAAGAGTACAAATCTTTGGCTGACATCTAATAGGGATATAATCGAGTCCTTCCTATAAGTTTTCTAGGAGTACCAAAAAGAAACAGCTAATTAAGCTCCAACTAACCTTATCTATCTTGCCCCCGACAGGAGTCATGCTAATAGGGAGTGAGATTCGACGAATGGGCACCCTTCATCGAAGTGAAGAGTAGACCTCCATCCAAGTCTTCTTCTTGAGCCTCTACGTGCTACTATGGAGGCACAAGACAAGGTGGTTCTTGAGCCTCTACGTGCTACTATGGAAGCACAAGACAAGGTGGATGATAGCCTCTACTATATAGTGTCTTTATCAGAGTCATCGACCTTGTGGGGTTAAAATCTAGTCGATCTTAATCTCCTTTTCTTGTATTATAGCAATCTAGTCTGATATTTGACTTGTCTTATAATCAAACTATTGTTGCTTAAAAATATATGCTTCGAAAGCGGAGCGATTTATCCTGCGCAGGGGTGCTAGAATGACCTATAAAATAAAGTTCGAGCCAGAAGATTTGACTTTGGTGAAGATCTTCTGATGTTCAAGTCAGCAGAGAACAGTTAAACAATAACGACTTCTCTGAGAGAAATTTCTTGCTTATCTGGATCCTCGAGATTTATGATATTTATAAAAAAAATGTTTTGCAGACCTTATACTATTCCGATAATTTTGAACCACTAATCACGTTATTCCAAGATTTAGATCATTTTTCTAAAATGATGAGACCATTACTGGCATGATCATGATGTTTTATCTACTTTCACAAGTTCAGATAGAGTAGAAAATAGTTTTATCGCGACTGAATTACAGCTAGATTACTATGTATCCTCGGAGAGGGCCACTGAGTATGCTAGAAGGCTGTTTATTCAAGATGGTTTAAGAGGCTTAAATGCTGACAAGCTATTATCGAGGAAAACAGCTCGGAAGCATGCCTCGACTCATCTTTCGGGTTGGAGGATATGAGGATGGACTCTTTACTTCAATATACTGATGTTTATATGTTGGTCCGAGGTGGTTCGAATGTTAATCCAATCGATCCGAGGTATTTATGTTACCATCATAATACCACCTTCTAGTGTTGAGTCTGAGAATCAGATGAAAGGACTACTATTCCTCAAGTAACATCTTGGATCGAGCAACATATTCTTTTACTTTTAGTCACGCTTTGGCACTTAACAGTTGATGACGTCAGCATGTAGCACGAGCAATCGGAAGCGACCGTAAGGAGGGGGACCACTCAATTGTTGGCTTTTTTGAGAGAGTAATTTAAAAGATGCGTTTTGGTCTTCATCTTTTCAAAGAAGATAACTGCGATAATAACACTTTCTATTCTTCACCTGGGACTTTTTTCATGAGTCTTGAAGATGGGATGGATCCCATACTGGCGAGGATGTTATAATTATCGTCGGCTCGAAGAAAGCAAGCCAAGGCTTCGTCTACCCAATCTCGAGCCTCTGGAAATACCGCAGCCAGGGCTTCCTGCTCGGTGAAGGCAATAGCATCTCTGAGCCTATCATCAAGTCTTTGCCTATTCGACGCCATTGATCCAGACGACCCTCTAGTTATCATGTGAATTTCATCTCGAAAGGATCGCTCTTCTGCCACTACTGGCTCCTCCACCTCTTGTGCTGGTGCTGACTGAGGCTAGCGAGGTAGTTGTCTAGATCTCGGACGAGGCAACTTGGAAGAATTCTTCCTTGGATGAAGTAGTCCAATCTTTCCTCTCGAATAAGCCTGTCGATCATATCATGGAGAAGGCGGCAGTCCTCGGTGTCGTAGTGGCCGTGATTATGATGGTAAAAATAATACCTTATAGGATTGCAGCATTCGGGCTTCGTCCACATCTTTGGAGGCTGAGGAAGCTCAGCATGAATCTCCATCAAGACCTCTCTCTGAGTGGCATTCGGAGGTATATAATTATGGTATCGCCTTGGGAGAGAGCGTTGTCGTTCTCTCTTTTGGAGGCTCGGAGATCGATAATTTTTGGGTGGGCCTCCACCTTTCTATTTTTGGGATGAAGATCGGAATCGCTGATGGTAGGTCTCCTTTCTTCCTGGAGAGCGCTCCTTATTTGGTCCTATCATAGCAAAATTGAAAGGAATATCTTAAGAAAAACTTCCTCCATATGAGAATACTTTTCTACCTGGTCCAGCATTCCTGTATAGTCCTTGGAAAAGAACATCTTTATTAACGACATCTTCAAGTCGTTCTTCAAGAATCTACCCATCAAGATGGTCAACGCAATCGATTGGTCTAGATCACGGACTTTCAGGGTTGCCGCATTGAAGCGGCTTATATAGCTATGGATCGACTCTTCTTTTCTCTATTGGATAGTGTTCGATAGTCGAACTACTTCTGCTGCTTCCAATTGTTGATAAAATACATAGCCAAAAAATGGTCAAACTCTTCAAAAGTGTAGATCGAGATCGATTTCAAACTAGAATACCACTGCCAGATTGCTTTCTTGAGAGTAGCAGGGAACGTCGAATAGAGGATAGCATCCGATGCTTCTTGGAAGAATAATGCTGTTTTGAAAATTTCAACATGATCGATGGGATCGGTGGTCCTATCATAGGTTTCGAACTAAGATAGCTTGAAGTTCGATGGCAGCAGCTCCTTCATTATTCTCTCATCAAAAGAAGGCTGACCGCTGAACCCATCACAGGATCGAGATGAAAAAATTTTATTAATGACCTCAATCAGCTTGTCAAGTTTTCAAAGTCTTTTTTCTATGATTAGATCTTGGATGGTGTATGCCTCAAATTGCCTCAAATTGCCGAGAAGAGCGACAATCAGAAGTCGATTCATGTCCTGATTATGGGCTAGAAGATCGTCGATGGGTTTGTCTCCTCCTTGGACTTCGAGAGAGCATCTCAGAAGGCTTGGCTTGCGGTTGCTATTGGGAGATCGACGACTGAGGTGGTGCCGTTGTTGGAGGCACAGTCAGAACCACTGAAGAAAGTATGGGTTGCACCATAGAAGGTAGTGCAGGAGTAGTCTGGCTTGGCTGTGGCTCCATTAGAGGGGGCGCGAATGCAATTTGGACCGCTTGGACGTGGTCGTCAAGATGTTTACCTATTGAAGGAGTAGGTTGAACGGATCCATTATAATCAAGATCAGTTGGACTGGTGAAGAAGTTTTCAATATTGGAGACTGAATGTGATCATCAGTCCGAAGATCCACCTAATGGGAGGCGGTGGCATCAGTGAGACGAGATGATGTTCTTTTAGATGGCATGTTTAAATGTACATCTTTTGTCTATCTATTATTCTTTAGGATTGTACAAGGATGTTAGAATGACCTACAAAATAAAGTTCGAGTTAGAAGATTTGACTCCAACAAGGATCCTATGATGCTCAAATCAACAGAGAATAATTAAGCAACAACGAATTCTCTGAAAAAATTTTTTTGCTTACCTAGATCCTCGAGGTTTGCGATATTTATAAAAAAAATGCTTTGCAGACGTTATACTGTTCTGCTAATTTTGGATAACTAATCACGTTATTCTGAAATTAAAGTCATTTTTCTAAAATGAGAAGACCATTAATAGCATGATTAGGATACCTTATCTACTCCCACAAGTTCAGTTGGAGTGGGTAATAGTTTTATCGCAACTGAATTATAGTTGGATCACTGCTTATCTTCGGAGAGAGTCACTGAGTATGCTAGAAGGTTGCTTATCTGAGGTGGTTTATGAGGCTTAAATGTTGATGAGCTGTTGTCGAGAAAAATTGATGCGAGACAAGATGGCAGGAAGGATCGTGAGTGAGCTAAGACGTCACTCTAAATTAGAATAAAAAAAATTGAGGGATAATTATGAGATTTTTCTCATAAAATAGATAAGGATTTGGATAAAGATGGAAGAGAAGAAAGTTGAAAAAGTCCATCCCAAAGGAGACGAGGAGAAAGAAATTAAAAAATTTTATCCTAGAGACGAGCAGCACAGAACTTGTTGGGGTTGAGAAAAATAGCATAGGACCTACCGAGAGGGAAGAATGGCACAAAACTTACCGAGGTGGAAGAATGAGAGAAATCCAAGAAAGGATAGAAGAGAATTTGAATTCTTCACTCCAAAAATTAAACTTTTTTTTTATTTAGCTTTTTGGCCTTATTTATAAGTCTCTAACAACCCTCTAACCATCTTAATAAATTCTTAATAAACTTCAACTTCCTAACTAATTTTTAATAAACTTATAGATTTCAATCTCCTAACAAATTTTTAACAAAATAACAAACAAAATTCTAATAAGCTAACCATCTAACAAACTGATCTACCTCATATTTTAAGATGTGTGCATGAGTTGGAAATAAAAAGATACACCCATTCCTATATATCCATACATACACTCAGGTAAAATATAAAAATAAAATATATGTAGATCTGTATTAAAAATAATGCTGAGTGATGTCCTCATCAATTTCTTCTGGGATAGAAAAAACTCGATCCCGTCGAGTCTGGATTAATTCCAAAATTGATGTAGCTTGAACTGAAAGTCAGCAGGAGGATGGGGATCTGCTATGAGGAGCATGCAAAATTCTCCAGAGGTGAGATGGTGAAGGATGTGATGGAGGCAGGAAAGGTCGTCAAGGATATCGCTGGAAGTGGACCACCGAAGTCATCGTAGGATAAGTTGTGATGGAGAAAGTACTGAAAAAGATGGCTCGGAGCAGTGATGAATGGTGTAGGATGGCATGGCGATGGAGGTAGATAGTTGCAAAGACGAGTAGGTGCTGAGAAAGTCGGGACAACAGATAGAAAACTTATGAAGTTTGAAGCTAGATTTTTTTTTCAACCTAGCTTTGATACCAAAATTGATGTGGAACAAGATGGCAGGAAGGATCGTGAGCTAAGAAGTCACTTTGGATTAGGATAAAAAAAGGAAGGATAACTATAAAATTTCTTCCACAAAATAGATAAGAGTTAGGATAAAGAAGGAAGAGAAAGAAGTTGAAAAAATCCATCCCGAAGAAGATGAGAGAAAAGAAGTTGAAAAAATTCATCCCAAAGATGAGCAGCATAGGACTTGCTGGGATTAAGAAGAACTGTACTGGACCTGCCAAGAGGAAAGAACGGCACAGGACTTATCGAGGTGGAAGAATAAAAGAAACCCAAGAAAGGATAGAAGAGAACCTAAGTTTTTCACTTCAAAAATTTAATTTTTTTTATTTAGCTTTATAGCCTTATTTATAGGCCTCTAACAATCTTTTAACTATCTTAAAAAATTCTCAAACTACTAACAAATTTCTAACAAACTTTAACTTCTTAACTAATTCCTAACAAACTAACAGATTCCAACCTCCTAACAAATTTTTAACAAAATAATAAATAAAATTCTAACAAGCTAATCATCTAACAAACTAATCCACCTCATGCTTTAAGATATGTGCATGAGTTGAAAACAAGAAGATACACCTATTTTCTATACATCCATATATACACTCAGGTAAAATATAAAAATAAAATATAAGTAGATCTGCATTAAAAATAGTACTGGATGATGAGGATGGACTCTTTACTTTGATATATTGATGTCTCTATATCAGTCCAAGATGATTCGGACATTAATCTGGTCGATTCTAGATATTTACGTTACCACTATAATACGAACATTATCATTGGAATAATATTATTTCAAGTGCATCTTTTCTTTTGCTTCTTATTTGGGTGTCCGGATAAGATCGTCGCAAGAACGCCGAGGTAGGTTCAGTTAAGCCAAAGATATAAGTTTCTGAGGTCAGTTGAATAAAGTTAAAAAACTATGATAAAGTTGTATGTAGCCAAATGAATCCAAATATCCAAGATCAATTGAATGCTTTGAGATGAGGCCCTAACACATTTGGAGGCTACTTAGATGAAGATAAGATCATAAGATTATAGTGAGATGAGATAATAGCAAAATGAGCCAAGCGGAAGTAGAGATTAGTCGAGATAACTATAAGTGCTTAAGAAATATGATAATAATACCTCTTAGTAATAGGTTGAGATATAATCAGAATTTTTCACGGTGGCCACAGCATCAACATATAGATATACATAAAAATATTGGAGATCTCCTTTATGAGCCTTCGAACATTTAATCAAATGGATTCTTCTGGATTGACGATGCTCAAATGATTGAATTAAGAGTGTTTCCTCCATCCGAGCCTAGTTCGTACTAAGACTTCTAATCAGTTAAGTAGGTTCTTCTTATTACCGATGCTTGGGTGATGGAATCGAGCATCATTCCTCCCACTTGAGCCTAGTTTGTACTAGAATTTCTAATTAATTGGGTCCTTCTAGTGGCAATGTTCAGGTAATCGAATCAAGTGTGTTTCTTTTCATCTGAATCTATTTTGTACTAAGACTTTTGATTAGCTGGATTTTTTTTTTTTCGGTGATACTGGGATGATCGAATAAGCATTCTTTCTCCCATGCGAGACTAATTTGTACTAAGACTTCTTGGAGGCCTCAGCCAATACTATGATGTCTCCACAAGAGTACTTTTTGCTCCTTAGCCATGTTGACTCATGGAACGGAGGTTCCAAGTCCGTACTTCAGGGGTGTTTCCATAGGGTTTCTAAGGTTTGGATGTGAGACTATAATTTTCTCATCAATTAGAATTTTGAGCGGCTGCAAGGCAACATAAATAATTCTATCATAGGCCAAAGCTGGAGAAGCTGCTTGAGCGCGTGACAAGCATGTGATGATACATGCTGTGTGCTTTAGAGCCCGTTTAGATTCCCAGTTTCGCTATCCAAGATGGCAGTGAAATAACAATAATAACAATAATAATAATAATAAAAGGGCTCTGTAGAAAAAGAAAATCCTACCTAAACAAGAAAATTTTGATCTGTATGATGTCTAATATAGAGGATGTCAAAACCCACAAGTGACCTTTAAGAAGGTATCCGCATTCCCATGATCATTCTCCACACTTGCTGCCTCTGTTTATTAATATTTAATTTTATAGTGGAGCACCGATCCTTGAATAATTATTCCAAGCATCCAAAATGGGAATATGTAGCACGCGTCATTTAAAGAAACATCGAGATGGCCCTGTGATAACGACCATTTTAAGTACCCAGAAATAAATGCATGGAGCATGAAATGGAGATTGCAAACGAAGTTCATAGCTTTTCAAGCCCATGACAAAGATATGCACCCAAAAAAAAAAAATTTCATGACAAAGACTATCACAACAACAATGATGATGATAATAATGATAATAATGAATTCATAATCACTCAAAATTAGCCCTCGCCCAATCAGCTTAGTTTTAGCACTTTTAGCTCATAATGCCACACAAGATCCACAGGTAATAATTCTTATCCCAGTAAACTATGGAGGAAAATTTTTTATGTTCATTTTTATATCAGCAACTGATCATGATTATCCTTCTTATCTATAAGAACATGCTTATATGACTCCAGTTTCATTTTCTACCTTTTCAGATTATCCTGTCTCGATAGATTCCTATATGAATTTACAAATTTCAGTTTACATGAAGTTAGGAATTTGCCAACCATAGTCCCTTTGATTAATTAGATTAATTTACTATTTATCTGATCAACTTATTTTGATCGTGGATGTCATTCGGTTTTATAGGATTACTAGAGATTAATACAATCATTACAATCTTTTGAGATTTGCATGTATTTATAGAGAAACAAACAATATCATTGATTGGATATAACAAATGTTGGTGCAGAATCTGGTCGACACCGAATCGAGCTAGAGCTGAGAAAGAGATCACCGTCGATGACCTACAAAATAAAATTTCGTCCGAAGTCGGTGGTGATGACTCCGGTAGGATCCTCCGACGATCAAGTCAGCTCTTCTGACTAATAGAAATGGAGTGCTCAGAAAAGAGTTTGGCAGAATTTCAGAAAGAAAAAGAGAACTTAGAAAAAATACATCTGAAGGTCCCTTTTTATAGACGGAGCCTATAGCAGACTGATAGTGACAGTCATAACAGTCCGATAGTGAGCCGCTCGAAGCCGCATGAGGTTCGATGTGGAGAGAGGGGTATCGTCAGACTGATAGTGACAGTCATAACTGTCCGATAGTGGGCTGCTCGGAGCCGCATGGAATTTGCTACGGAGAGAGAGGTATTGTCAAACTGATAGTGACCGTTCGTCGAGATTTAATAGTCATAGTTCGGAGGAAGCAGACGTTGGTTGATGAAGAACTTTAACATATATCAATTCCAGAGGAGTTCAGACTCTTGAAGGAAATACGTCAGGAGGGGATCATCTGGGAGGAATACTACTTAAAATCTGAAAGTAATCCGTTGGAGGAATTCAGATGAAGTTTGGCTAAAGAAGAAGTCCGAAAGGAGTTTAGCTTCTGTAGGAATCCGACTGAAGGAGAGGTCCGAAAGGAGTTCGGCTCCTAGAGGAATCCGACTGAATAAGAGATTCGAAAAAAGTTTGACTCCTGGCGGTATCCAATCGAAGAAAAAATTCAGAAAGAGTTCGGCTCCTATAGGCATCCGACCAAAGGAGAAGTCCGAAAGAAGTTCGGCTGAAAAAGAAATCCGACTGAAAGAGAGGTCCGGAAGAAATTCGACTTTCAGAAGGAGAGGTCCAGAAAGAGTTCAGCTGATGGAGAAGTCTGGATGGAGTTTGGCCGCTGGAGTAGTTCGGCTGGAGTTCTATCACTGAAGGAGTTCGGCTGTTTGAAAGAGTTCGGCTAGAGTTCCGCCGTTGGAGGAGTTCGACTGTTTGAAGAAGTTCGACTGGGGTTCCATCGCTGGAGGAAATATTTTTGATCGAAGCTCTTTTGTGATTACTAGTTGCATTAGACTAAGCATCAGATTGGACTTCAACGGAAGCGGGATTTATCCCCAATAATAGTCCCCCCACTTTCGAGTTCAAAATTCGAATGAAGTACAAAAAAAATGACTGTCGAAATTTCTTTTTGGGCTCTGCACCCGTTGAAGCTCGGAGGAGATCTTATCTCCTACCGAGGTTGAAGGAGATTTTATCTCCTATTGACGTCGACGTTGAAGCTCAGAGGAGATCTTATCTCCAACCGAGGTTGAAGAAGATCTTATCTCCTATTGACGTTGACGTTGAAGCTCGAAAGAAATCTTATCTCCAGTCGAGATTGAAGGAGATTTTATCTTCTATTGGCATCGACGTTGAAGCTCGGAGGAGATCTTATCTCCAGCCGAGGTTGAAAGAGATCTTATCTCTTGTTGACGTCGACGTTGAAGCTCGAGGGAGATCTTATCTTCAGCCGAGGTTGAAGAAGATTTTATCTCCTATTGATATAGAAGCTCGAGGGTGATCTTATCTCCTTGGCGATCACCAGCCAAGGTTGAAGGAGATCTTATTTCTTGTTGGCGTCGACGTTGAAGCTCGGAGGAGATCTTATCTCTAGTCGAGGTTGAAGAAGATCTTATCTTCTATTGACGTCGATGTTGAAGCTCAGGGGTGATCTTATCTCCAGCTGAGGTTTTGGCATCGATGTTAAAGCTCGGAGGAGATCTTATCTCCAGCCGAGGTTGAAGAAGATTTTATCTCCTGTTGACGTAGACGTTGAAGCTCGAAGGAGATCTTATCTCCAGCCGAGGTTGAAGGAGATCTTATCTCCTATTGGCATCGATGTTGAAGTTCGGAAGAGATCTTATCTCCAACCGAGATTGAAGGAGATCTTATCTTCTATTAACGTCGACATTGAAGCTTGGGGAAGATCTTATCTCCAGTCGAGGTTGAAGGACTTCGACTTGCTCATGTTAGGATGAGGTTCTCCTCCTATTTTTAATATGGCTACTATTGATTGCTTCTTCCCCGTCATCATATAGTTTTTGCACCAAAAAATAATAATATTGAAATGGAGGAGTTTTATTGAAGGAAAACTATCGGTAGTACATTCTCAGATTCTCTGAGTTTCAAGATCATGAGAGAGTTGTTCCTCCGAGCTTCTTTAGATGATAAGTTTCATACTGGACGACCTTCTTTACTTCATACGGGCCTTCCCAATTTGGGACAAACTTTCTCTAGCTCTGAGGTTAAGAGATGGCGACTCACCGAAGTATTAAGCCCCCTCAGAGATAGCATTGATGATGTCGAGAGGCGACCGAACTTCTTATTATTCCTTCCTCATTGGTGGTTCTAGCTACGGTAGCGCCCTTGGCTGATCGTCTCTTGCTTCAGACTGACGTCTGTGAAAAATTGAGGGGGGCATAGTTATGAAACATTCTAGGGGGAGAATTTGTTCACATCCTTCCATCGAGGCTTCTTTGACAACGAGCTCGAGAAGGAGTTTAGACTCACTACGCTCAAAGAGAGTCCATGAGCGCAGCCGAATTTCATTCGACCCTTTATCAGTCATGAGTTTACTAGACTCACCCACCTTCCGTCCTCCCGTGGCTTCCTCATCTCTCAATTTGAAGGCTTCTTTCGCTCGGGCATATCCTTCAACCCGAGCTAGCAGATCGGCAAAGTCCCTGGGGTACTTCTTTTCTAGGAAGAATAGCAAATCATTCTTCTAAAGACCGCCCTTGAGTGCGGCCATTGCAACAAATTGGTCTAGATTTCGGACCTCCAATACAGCAGCGTTAAACTGGGTGACATAAGTTTGGATAGATATTCTCTCCTTCTGCTTGATATTCATCAGAAAATTTGAATCTCAGTACAGACGTCGGCTGCTAACAAAGTGAACCATAAACTGATGGCTCGTCTGATCAAAGGAGAAGATCATACTCGACTTCAACATTGAGTATCAGTTTCTTACTGCTTCCTTTAAGGTAGACGAAAAAGCTCGGCATAAGATGGTGTCTAGTGCGCCATGGAGTAGCATCATAGTCCGGAAGGCCTTCAAGTGATCGACTGGATTAGAGGTTCCATCGTAGCTTTCAAATCAGAGGAAGCTTGAAGTTCGGCAGAATAGGCTCTTGCATAATTCAGGGAGAGAAAAGGAGGAATCGATGCAGACGTTGTCATGGTGAGCTAGGATGATGTGGTAGAGTTTCTTAATTTGTTGATTCATCTTCTACAGTTTCTGATCGAGGACGTCATCTTGATCGTAGATCTTGTAAGGCTTCCAACTGTAGATGAGAAAGGTTTCTTCTGAAGAAGAATCATGATCCAAACAAGGATCCTCTGCTCTCTATTTTTTCTTTCCAGCAGTGACAGATATGCTAGCCCAAGTGCTCTTCCTTCGAATCCATTTCTGACATCCTGATGGCCAGTTTTTTGGTTGAATCACCATCGGAGGCTGCCGCGTGGCCTACACCATCTTAGTGAGGTCCTGAACCTGCTACATCAGCAGGTTAAACTGCTCCGAATTTACCGTGGCCATTAGTAGAGGAGGAGATTGAAGCACCGATAATGGAGTAAGGACAGATGAATCTGGTCCAGATCTGACAGCAGAAGCAGTAGATCTCTGGATAGTCATCCTCTTTGGAGGCATTTCTTGGGATTGAGGGAGAGGATGTAGATGAATCTTGAAGAAGAAGATCCACCGAGTCAACTGAGCACTCCTTTAAGAATAAGGGTACCTCGAAAATAGAGTGCCTTTGCTCTAGCGTCAATCCTGTTGGTGCAGAATCTGATCGACGTCGGATCGAGCTGGAGCTGAGGAAGAGGTCATCGTCGATAACCTACAAAATAAAATTCCATTCGGACTCAGTGGTGGTGGTTCTGGCAGGACCCTTCTACGATCAAGTCAACTCTTCTAGCCAACAGAAATGGAGTACTCAAAAAAGAGTTCGACAGCATTTTGGAAAGGAGAAGAAAGCTTAGAGAAAACGTATTTGAGGATCTCTTTTTATAAATGGAGCCTGTAGCAAATAGTGACAATCATAACCGTCCGATAGTGGGCCGCTTGGGGCCACATGGGGTTCGATATGGAGAGATGAATGTCGTCAGACTGATAGTGACAGCCATAACCATCCAGTAGTGGACCGTTCGGGGCCGCATGGGGTTTGCTACGGAGAAAAGAATGTCGTCAGACTGATAGTGACTGTTCATCAAGATTTAATAGCCATAGTTCAAAGGAAGCAGGCATTGGTTGATGAAGAACTTTGACATACATCAATTCTAGAGGAATTCGAACTTCTGAAGAAAATACATCTGAAGGGGATCATCTGGGAGGAATACTACTTAAAATATGAAAGTAATCCGCTGGACAAATCCAAATGAAGTTTGGCTGAAGAAAAAGTCCGGAAGAAGTTTGGCTCCTATAGGAATCCGACCGAAGGAAAAGTCCGAAAGAAGTTTGGCTTCCGAAAAAATTCGACTAAAGGAGAGGTCCGAAAGGAGTTCGACTTTCGGAGAAATCCGACTGAAGGAGAGATTCGAAAGGAGTTCAGCTCTTGAAGGTATCCTACCAAAGGAGAAGTCCAAAAGAAGTTCGGCTCCTGTAGGCATCCGACTGAAGGAGAGATCCGGAAGGAGTTCAGTTTCTGTAGGAATCCGACTGAAAGAGAGGTCCAGAAGGAGTTTGGCTTCCGAAAGGAGAGGTTCAGAAGGAGTTCAGCTGATAAAGAAGTCCGGATGGAGTTCGACCGCTGTAGGGGTTCGAAAGAGGTTCGACCATTGGAGGAGTTTGGCTGTTTGAAGGAGTTCAGCTGGGGTTCCATCACTGGAGGAAATAATTTCGATCGAAGCTCTTCAATAATTACCAGTTGCATTAGGCTAAGTATTAAATTGGACTTCAGTGGGAGCGGGATTTATCCCCAATAATAAGTATACTGGACATCTAGAGCTAATATTTCATTCCGATTTTATATTTTTTTTATTTTTTTTTGACTCTTGTGGATATTTTTTTTCTCTTTGATTTTAAATAACTCTATTTATCAAAAAAAATACATTAATGGACTATTCCTAAAAACTCTTGAAGAGATAATGATAAGATATTTAATTGTTACTCAAAGTATTATACTCTGTATTTTTATATGTTCAAAAAATTAACATCCACAACTAGAGGTTATATCAGTTTGTTCAAATGTAACTCTTTATGCATTATTTGTCGGGACAGAGTAATTCTGATCAAAACAAAATAAATACCTTTGGTCCCTCCACATACACGTGTACTATATAAGGAAGAGAAGTAAAGAAAAATTATGGGGGGAAAAAAGAAACAGCTCCGTAAGTTATGAAACCTGTGAGGTGCTGAAATAAAATTCACGAGGTATGAAGGCATCATTTGATGTGTGGACTCCTTTTTGCTAATTTATCATATGGTCATATAACTCATGCTAATTGCTTGTGCTTTCGGGATGATTCGTTCTCTGTTTCATTTATGGCATGCCAGATGCAACAATATACTGTACCTCCGTGGTGTATATAACAGAAGATGAAGGATTGAACATAAATGTTGCGAACGAGCTTCAAATGAAGGCCACAAGCTTCAGGTCAGCAACCAATCCCCGCTGGTGTCACTCCAGTTATATTTAATTTCAAATTGACTATACATTAGGTTTACATTGAATATTAATACGGAACCAAAAAATTTAAATAATATTTTTTGACTAATTATTTTAAATAATATTTTATATTATTGCAAATGCTATTAAAATAGATTAAAAGATACCATAATACGGTCTTATTTGGATTAAATATAGATTAATTGAATTTTAGATATTGTTGGTATAGAATTTGATTGACACCGAATCAAGCTAGAGTCGATGAAGATGAGGTCGCCGCCGATGATCTACAAAATAAAGTTCCGTCTGAAGTCGGTGGTGGTGACTCCGGTAAGATCCTCCGACGATCAAGTTAGCTCTTCTGGCCAACAGAAATAGAGTGCTCAGAAAAAAGTTCGGCAAAATTTTGGAAAAGAAAAGAGAGCTTAGAAAAAATGTATCTGAAAAAAAAAATTTTATAGACGGAGCTTGTTGTAACTGTCCAGTATAGCAGACTGATAAATGACAGTCGTAATCATCCTGATAAATAACAGTTGTAACCATCCTGATAAATGTCAATCGTAATCGTCCTGATAAATGATCATCATAACTATCCTGATAAATGATAATTGTAATCATTTAGTAGTGGGATCGCCTGTAAGAATCCGTCTGAAGGAAAAGTTCGGAAGAAGTTCAGCTTCTGAAGAAATTCGACTGCTGGAGGAGTTCGAAAAAAGTTCAGCTCCTGAAGAAATCTGATTGCTTGAGTAATCCAGAAGGAGTTCGGCTCCTAGAGAAATTCGAATGCTGGAGAAGTTCAGCTCCTAGAGAAATCCGACTATTGGAGTAATTCGAAAGGAGTTCGGCTCCTAAAAAAATTCGACTGCTGAAGGAGTTTGGCTCATGGAGAAATTCGATTGCTGGAGTAATCCGGAAGGAGTTCGGCTTCTAGAGAAATCCGACTGTTGGAGTAATCCGGAAGAAGTTCAGCTCCTGGAGAAATCCGACTGCTGGAAGAGTTCGAAAAGAGTTCGTCTTCTGGAGAAATCTGATTGCTAGAGTAATTCGGAAGGAGTTCGGCTCCTGGAGAAATTCGACTGAAGGAAGAGTTTGATAAAAGTTTGATCGCTGGAGGGAGTCTAGGTGCTTAAAGAAGTTCGGCTGGGGTTCGGTCACTGAAGTGAGTTCGGGATAGGTTCGATCGCTGGAGGAGAATTCTCGATCGAAGCTCTTTCGTGATTACCGGTTGTATTAGGCTAAGCATCAGATTAGACTTCGGTGGGAGCAAAATTTATCTCGAATAATAGTCTTCCCACTTTCAAGTTTGAAACTTGAAGGAAGGGAGTACAAAAAAGGTGACCGCCAAAGTTTCTTTTCGGGCTCTGCATCCGTTGGGGTTGAAGCTTGGGGGAGACCTTATCTCCAGCCGAGGTTGACGTCGAAGTTGAAGCTTGGAAGAGATCTTATCTCCAACCAAGGTTGAAGTTGAAGTTGAGGCTCGGGGAAGATCTTGCCTCCAGCCAAGGTTATCATTGAAGGAAAGCTCGGAAGAGATCTTGTCTCCAGCTGAGGTTGAAGGAGATCTTATCTCCTGTTGTTATCGGGCACATTGGAGCCGTTGTCGAAGCCTTTCCTCTCATCCCGTCTAAAATGAATGAGGCCTTCGACTTTGCTCACGTTAGGACGAGATTCTCTTCTTATTTCTAACGGACTACGGGGGCACATAAGAGCCGTTGTCAGGACCTCTCCTCCCATCTCGTCTAAAATGAACGAGGCCTTCGACTTTGCTCACGTTAGGACGAGGTTCTCCTCCTATTCCTTAATGGACTGTAGGGGCACATAAGGGCCGTTGTAAGGGCCTCTCCTCCATCTCGTCTAAAATGAACGAGACCTTCGATTTTGCTCATGTTAGGAAGAGGTTCTCCTCCTATTCCTAACGAACTGTGGGGGCATATAAGGGCTATTGTCCGAGCCTCTCTCTCCATCTCATCTAAAATGAACGAGGCCTTCGACTTGCTCATGTTAGGATGAGGTTCTTCTCCTATTCTTAACATGGCTACTATTGATTGCTTCTTTCCTATCATCCTATAATTTTTGCACCAAGAAATCATAATATTTAAATGAATGAGTTTTATTGAAGGAAAATTACTGGTAGTACATTCTCAGATTTTCTGAATTTCAAGGTCGTGGAAGTGTTGTTCCTCTGAGCTCCTTCAAGCGATAAGTTTTGGGCCGAACAATCTCCTCTATTTCATATGGACCTTTCCAATTTGGGGTGAGCTTCCCCTGGCTCTGAGGTTGAGAAATGGTGGCTCGTCTAAGCATTAAGTCTCCCACTTTGAACATTTTACCTCTGACTCTGGAGTTAAAGTATCGAGCCACCCTTTGCTTGTAGGCTGCCATCCGAACCTGGGCTTCCTCTCTTTTTTCTTTCAACAGATCGAGGTTACTTCTGAGATCTTGTGAGTTATACTGCTCACTGAAGGCCACGACCTGCGCTGATGGAAGTTTAAGCTCGATTTAGATGACCGCCTTCATTCAAAAGGCTAAGACGAACAATGTTTTCTCAGTTAGTAGCTTTTGAGTAGTTCGGTACGCCCAGAGGATGTTGTAAAATTCGTCCATCCAAGCTTCTTTTGCTCTATCGAGCCTTGTTTTGATGTCTTGCAACAGGGTCCGGTTGGTCACCTCAACCTTTTCATTTGCCTGTGGATGAGCTACCGACATGAAATGATGGGAGATGTTTCGATCTTCGCAGAAGTCAGCGAACCTCGTTTCAGCGAACTGTCGTCCGTTATCTGTTATGAGAGTTTGGAGCAGATCAAACTGAGAGATGATTGACTTTCAGACGAAGTTCTGCACCTTGGTCTCGGTGATTTTTATTAGTGGTTCGGCTTCGACCCATTTGGTGAAGTAGTCGATCGCAACCAGGTGGAACTTTCATTGTTCGGACACCATTGAAAAAGGGCCAAGTATATCCATTTTTCACTACGCAAATGGCCAAGGTGCGCTTAGTGGAGTAAGCTCGGAGGCCAGCTGTCTTTTTATGTTTGTATTTCTCTGACAACGGTCATATTTCTTGACATATTCCATAGAATCATAGTATAAGGTCGGCCAATAATATCCTTGCCGAAGTAGTTTCTATGATAGGGATCTGGCTCCTATATGACTTCCATAAATTCTCTCGTGCACTTTTCATAATACAAAGTCAGCCTCTGAAGGTCGAAGATATCTTAATAGTGATAGCGAATACGGCCATTTATACAACTTACCCTCATACAAAACGTACCGTGGGGCTGAGCTTTTTTCGGATCACAAGAAAGAACTCTCTCTTTAAGATAGGCTACTAACAGATCAATCTAGCTCAGCTCGAGCTCTGTCTGCATAGTGAGCTACGATTTCTCTAAGCTTGGATATTTTAGAGTTTTAAAAAATACTTCATTGGATAGTTCGGTTGGGATTGAAGTTGCTAATTTAGAGAGAAGGTTGGCTCTCATATTTTCTGCCCTCGAAATCTGTCGGATGCCAAAACTGTCGAAGGTTGGAGTCAAATCCTTTACTTTCTCAAGGTATTTCATTATACTTTTCTTTCATGCTTCATAGTTACCACTAACTTGGCCGACCACTAATTAGGAATCGCTATAGATTTGAAGCCGATCTACTTTTAATTTTTTTGCTATTTTTAACCCGACAATCAGTGCTTCATATTCGGCCCCATTATTAGTTGCAAAAAATTCGAAGCGTAGTGCGTACTTAGCAACGACTCTCTCGGGATTAACTAAAACTAACCCCGCACCTACTCTAGCGGAGTTGGACGAACCATCTACGTAAAGGGCCCAAAAACCTTTGGAAAGATCGGCACTTTCTTCGGAGAGGCTCGACTGCAACCACGGGATGTCGGTCTCATTCTGCTCAAGCTCGGCTTCATCTAAAATGGTACATTCAACTATAAAGTCGGCCAGTGCTTGAGCTTTGATTGTTGGCCGAGGTCGGTAGTTGATGTCAAACTCTGTCAATTCAATGGCCTATTTTGTAATTCTTCTGGAAGCATCCATTTGATGAAGGATTACTCTGATCGGTTGATCAGTAAGAAGCATTATAGCATGTCCCTGGAAGTAAGGTCAAAGTTTTTTTATTGCAATCAAAAGAGCATAAGTCAATTTTTTCAACTTTGTATATCTAGTCTCGACATTTCTTAGGATCTGACTTATGTGGTAGACTGATCGCTGTACTTTTGCCTCTTTTTTTATCAGGGCCATCACCAATGCCACAAAAAAAACCGCGAGGTAGAGAAATAGCTCCTCTTTGGATTTGGATTTGGCTAGTAGGGGGCGAACTGAGGTAGTTCTTGAGCTTGTCAAATGCTTTTAGGCATTCTTGAGTCCAGCGAAAATTTTTCAACTTTTTGAGAATTTGGAAAAAGGGCATGCAGCATTCAATCAATCTAGAGATAAAACGATTCAAAGATGCCACCTTCCTGGTCAGATACTGAACTTTCTTAATAGACTTCAGAAGGGTCATCTCCTGGATAGCTCAAATTTTCTCTGGGTTGGCCTCAATTCTTCATCTTGAGATCATGAATTCCAAAAATTTTTCTGAGGCTACCCCAAAGGCGCACTTGATTAGGTTCAACTTCATTTTATATTTTTTGAGCGCATCGAAAGCCTCTTCAAGGTCGGCGATATGACTGACAGTCTTTCGACTTTTGATCAGCATATCATCGACGTAAACCTCCATATTATGGTCGATCTGCTCTTTAAAGATTTTATTGACTAGCGCTGATAAGTCATGCCTACATTTTTAAGTTCGAATGGCATGATCCTGTAGCAGTAAAGACCACAGTTAATAATAAAAGCAGTCTTTTCCTCATCCTTCGGTGCCATCCGAATTTAATTATAGCCAGAGAAGGCATCCATAAAGGTGAGGAGCTCGTAGCCTGAAGTCGCATCCATCTGTTGATCGATTCTGAGCAAAAAGTAGCTATCTTTTGAGCAGACCTTATTTAGCTTTTTAAAGTCGATGCACATCCTCCACTTACCGTTGGCTTTCTTAACTAGAATCATATGAGAAATCCAAGTCGGATAGCTGACTTCTCGGATAAATTCGATGTTGAGAAGCTTGTCGACTTCTTCTGTTATTATCTTATGCCTTTCTGGTACATGGCCTCAAACTCTTTCTTTCACTAGTCGATATTTGGGGTCAATGGCCAGCCGATGTTCCATAACCTCGACGTCGATCCCAAGCATATTTATCGAAACCCAGGCGAAGACGTCGGTATTCCTCCGTAAGAAGGTGATGAGCTGCTCCTGAACTTCATCTTTTAGATTGGAGCCAATTTACATCATATGCTCCATATTTCCATCATTCAGAGGGATGGTCACAAGATCTTCTAAGGGCTCACCCCATTCTTCGGCAAAGTCATCATGGACATCTAGCCCATCAACAGGACAAGAGTCGAACTGTGCTTCCTTTTGTAGGACAATTGAGTAGCAGTACCTTGCCATAGCTTAATCTCTCATGACCTCTCCAATCCCATAACTTATCGAAAACTTCATCTTCAAATAATAAATGGACACCACCGTCCGAAGTGCATTTAAACCAAGTCGGCCAAGAATTGTGTTATAAGCAGAGGGAACATTTACTACCAGAAAATCCATCTGCGCTCTAGATTATTTTGGATATTGCCCGACAGTCACAGCTAGAGTCATTACACTTTCAACTGGTACTGCAGCGCCAGCGAAGCCTACTAGAAGGAAGTTTATTGGTCCAAGCTGACTATTAGATTTTGATATTTTGGAGAAAGCATCATAAAATAAAATGTCAGCCAAACTTTCATTATCAACTAGGATGCGACGTACATCATAGTCTACTATATTTAAAGAGACTACAACTGCATCATTGTGCGAAAATTATACTCCCCATGCATCTTCCTCGATGAAAGTTATGGGTTCTTTAGCCCTCCACCTTTTCACCGATCCCCTAGATCCGTTAGCCTCTTCTCATCGAAGTCTCCTAGAGATAGTATTGATGATATCAAGAGGTGATCGATCTTCTTGTTGTTTCTTCCTCCTTAGTGGTTCAGGCTGCGGTAGTGCCCTCGGTCGATCTTCTTTTACTTCAGATCGATATCTGAGAAATCGATCCAGCCGACCTCTCTTGATGAGCTCCTCAATCTCGTCTTGGAGCTGAATACATTCTTCAGTATCGTGACTGTGGTCACGATAGTAAAGACAGTATTTGTTAGGATTGCGCTTGTCGGGGTGAGTGCACATCCTTTCTAGCTTCGACAGTTGCTCCTTGATCTCCATCAATACTTACGCTTTTGGAGCATTGAGGAGGGCATAGTTATGAAACCTTCTGGGGGGAGAACTTCATCGTGCTCTTCTATCGGGGCTTCTTTGACGACGAGCTCGAGGATGAGTTTAGGCTCGCTTGCGCTCAGAGGAAGTTCGTGAGCGTGGCCAAACTTCATTCGGCCCACTATCAACTATGGGTTTATTAAATTCGTCCATCTATCGCTCTCCTATGGCTTCCTCATCCTTCAATTTGAAGGTTTTCTCTACTCAGACATATCCTTCAGTCCGAGCTAACAGATCAGCAAAGTTCATGGGGTACTTCTTCTTCAAGAAGAACAATAAATCATTTTTCTGAAGGCCGTCCTTGAGTGCGGCCATTGCAATAGACTGATCCAGATTCCGAACCTTCAATGCAGCAACATTCAACTGGATGACATAAGTCTGGATAGATTCCTCCTTCTTTTGCTTGATATGCATCAAGAAATTCGAACCTCGGCGCAGACATTGGCTGCTGACGAAGTGAGCCACAAACTGATAGCTCATCTGACCAAATGAGAAGATTGTACATGGTTTCAATGCCGAGTATCAATTTTTTACTGCTTCCTTTAAGATGGACGAAAAAGTTCGGTATAAGATGGCATCTGATGCATCATGGAGCAGTATCATAGTCCAGAAGGTCTCAAGGTAATCGATTGGATCAGAGATTCCGTCGTAGTTTTTAAATTGAAAAAGTTTAAAGTTCAGCAAAATGGGCTCTTGCATAATCTTCTGAGAAAAAGAAGGGTCAGTGCAAATATTATTATTGTATGTGGAGGGAGTATGACGGAGCTCTTCGATCCGTCGGCTCATTTCTTGGAGTCTTTGATTGAGGAGATCTTCACAATCGTTAATCTTCAAAGTTTTCTGATGGAATGGGGGCAAAGCTGACCCTGGAGTCGAATCATGACTCAAGCAATGGCTCTCCACCCTCTGTTTCTTCTTTTCGGAGGCCATCGATCGGCTAATCCGAATCGACCGTTCTCCAATCGGATCATAGGGCTCTGAAAAAGTCTGCTTCAATCAAATTTACGTCGGAACCTATCGATGTATGGCCTGCACCGCCTCCGTGAGACCACGAACTTATTGGACCAGCAAGTTGAATTGCTCCGCATCCACCATGGCTGCAAGTGGAGCTTGAGTTATCGAAGCAAAATCAGGAACGGATGTATCTGGACGGGATCTGGCTGCAGAGGCCATTAATCGTCGGATTGAAGCTTTTTTGGGAGGTATTTTTTTTAGGAAGAACTCTAGAGAGAAAGAAGAGAAATTGCTGCGGAGCACTCCTTTAAGATTAAGGGAACCTCAAGAACAGAGGGCCTTTCCTCTAGTATCAATTCTATTGGTGCAGAATTTGGTTAATGCCAGATCGAGCTAGAGTCGAGGAAGATGAGGTCGCCGTCGATGACCTGCAAAATAAAATTTCGTCCGGAGTCGGTGGTGGTGGCTCCGATAGGACCCTCCGACGATCAAGTCAGCTCTTTTGGCCAATAGAAATGGAATGCTCAGGAAAGAATTCGGTAGAATTTTGGGAAGGGAAGAGAGCTTAGAGAAAACGTATCTGGAGGGTCCCTTTTTATAGACGGAGCTTATTGTAACTGTCCGATAGTGAGATTGCCTGTAGCAGATTGATAAATGACAGTCGTAACCGTCCTAACAAATGACAGTCGTAACCATGCTGATAAATGTCAATCATAATCGTCCTGATAAATGACCATCGTAACTGTTCTGATAAATGATAATTGTAATCGTTTAGTAGTGGGATCGCCTGTAGGAATCCGTCTGAAGAAAAAATTCGGAAGGAGTTCGGCTCCTGGAGAAATTCGACTACTGGGGGAGTTCAAAAGGAGTTCGGCTTCTCAAAAAATTCGACTGCTGGAGTAATCCGGAAGGAGTTCGGCTCTTGGAGAAATCTGACTGCCGGAGGAGTTCGGCTTTCGGAGAAATCCGAATACTGGAGGAGTTCGAAAGGAGTTCGGCTTCTGAAGAAATCCGACTAGTGGAGTAATCCGGAAGGAGTTCGGCTCCTAGAGAAATCCGACTGAATGAGGAGTTGGTAAAAGTTCGATCGTTAGAGGAAGTTCGAATGCTTAAAGAAGTTCGGCTGGGCGCCCTTGAAGCTTAAGGGTTTACGACTCTCATGAAATCAAGTGACATAGAAAGAGAAGCTTTATTTTAGGCGAATTTATCCCAAAAAAAAAAATTGACTTGTTGGTGCAGAAATCCGTCGCCGCCGGAGGTCGCCGCAATCGAGGCCGCTGGGCGCCGCCGGGGACCTGCAAAACGAAGTCCCGTCCGGAACCGGTGGGGTGGTGGCTCCGGCAGGACCCTCCGACGGTCAAGTTAGTTTCCGGCCAACAGTAATGGAGTGCTCGGAATGAGTTCCGGAGCTTAGAGATGTGGAGGAGAGCTTAGAGAGTCGAGAGTTCAGAGAGCTTAGCCTTAGTATGTCGGGAGGGGTCCTTTTATAGCGGAGCTTAGTTGATGGTGACGGCTGTGCCGTCTGGCAGAGAGTCGTCGGAGCAGCATGGAGTTTGGTACGGAGAGGAAGGCGTCGTCCTGGTAGATCGTGGGAGCCATACCGGCGAGTCGTGGGCCGCATGGAGTCCGGTACGGAGAGGAAGGCGTCGTCCGGTAGATCGTGGGAGCCATACCGGCGAGCCGTGGGCCGCATGGAGTCCGGTACGGAGAGGAAGGCGTCGTCCGGTAGGTCGTGGGAGCCATACCGGCGAGCCGTGGGCCGCATGGAGTCCGGTACGGAGAGGAAGGCGTCGTCCGGTCTTGCTGCAGGCGACAGTTCGTCCAATGGAGTTCGGACTTGTAACAGAGTTCGGCCGAGGGGGAAGCTGGGGGAGTTCGTCTGGCTGAAGGGTCGGCCATCTGTAGAGTTCGGCCGCTGAGAGGCCCGAAGAAGCTCGGCTGGCCAGTTGAAGGACTTCGGTTGCTAGTTGGTTCGGCCAGGGCTCGCTGAGGAGTTCGGTCGCCTAAGGGTCGGTCCGAAGGAGTTCGGTCCTCTAGGCAGTTCGGCCCGGACCTTGGTGCAGGGGAGTTCGGCCTCTAGGCAGTTCGGCCGGACCTTGGTGCAGGGAGTTCGGCCTCTAGGCAGTTCGGCCCGGACCTTGGCGCAGGGGAGTTCGGCCTCTAGGCAGTTCGGCCGTGGTAGGGGCTCGGCCTGGCGCCTGGCGCTAAAGCTCTTCAGCGGCTACTGGTTACATTGGGCTGAGCGTCGGGCCGGGCTTCGGCAGGAGCGGGATTTATCCCCAACAGTAGCCCCCCCACTCCCGAGTTCAAAAATTGAAGGAAGGGAGTACCAAAACAGGCGACTGCCGAAGTCTTCTTCCAGGCTCCGCATTTGTTGCAGCTGAAGCTCGGGGAGGTCTCATCTCCAGCCAAGATTGACGCTGAAGTTGAGGCTGAGGCTTGGGGGAGACCTCATCTTCAGTCGATGTTTGGAGTTGAAATGGAACTCGTTTCCGGCTAAAGTCGATGAAGCTGATGTTGAAGCCGAAGTAAGACTCGCCTCCTTCGGTCGAGGTCGGATTTGAGCTCCTCGGGGGCGACATTATCTTCGTCAGTTGAAGTCGACTCGAGGGAGACCTCCTATCTTGCAGCCGAGGTTGAAGTGCGCGCTCGGGGGAGATCTTATCTCCTACGGCCGAGCTTCCCTCGGGGGAGATCTTATCTCCTGCGGCCGAGGCTGGTGCTCGCGTTAGGACGAGGTTCTCCTCCTGTTCCTAACCGAGATTGTTCCGGTCGCTCGGGAGAGATCTTATCTCTAGCCGAGGTTGCGGTTCGGGAGAGATCTTATCTCTGGCCGACCTTGTTGTTCGGGAGAGATCTTATCTCTGGCCGAACTTTGCCTTCGGGAGAGATCTTATCTCTGGCCGAGGTTGCGGTTCGGGAGAGATCTTATCTCTGGCCGACCTTGTTGTTCGGGAGAGATCTTATCTCTGGCCGAACTTTGCCTTCGGGAGAGATCTTATCTCTGGCCGAAGGAGAGTTGCGGTTCGGGAGAGATCTTATCTCTGGCCGACCTTGTTGTTCGGGAGAGATCTTATCTCTGGCCGAACTTTGCCTTCGGGAGAGATCTTATCTCTGGCCGAGGTTGCGGTTCGGGAGAGATCTTATCTCTGGCCGACCTTGTTGTTCGGGAGAGATCTTATCTCTGGCCGAACTTTGCCTTCGGGAGAGATCTTATCTCTGGCCGAGAGTTGCGGTTCGGGAGAGATCTTATCTCTGGCCGACCTTGTTGTTCGGGAGAGATCTTATCTCTGGCCGAACTTTGCCCTCGGGAGAGATCTTAAGTTGCCGCTCGAATCAGGACGAGGTTCTCCTCCTGTTCCTAACACGGCGACTATTGACTGTCTTTTCCAGCCATCACATAGTTTTTGGCGCCCAAAAATAATATACTGTTGGAAGGGAAGGACTTTATTGAAAGGAAGTTACTGGCAATTTTTTTTCTGAATTTTCTGTGACCCAGGGTCGTGGTAGTAGCATCGTTCCTCCGCGCTTCCCCACGCGGACGACCTTTCCCATTTCATTCGAGCTTCCTTGCATTGAAGCATGCTTCTGTTGGCTTCTACGCTGGATCTGGAGTGATGCTGACGACGTTGTGAGGGGCCGACTTTGTTGTTTCTCGTTACGGCAGCGCCTTGCACCGATCTTAGACTGGCGTCGAATGAATCTACCAGCCGCCCTTTCTGATGAGTTCCTCGATTTCATCTTGGAGCTGGATGCATTCCTCAGTGTCGTGGCCGTTGGTCGCGATGGTAGAGGCAGTATTGCTTCGGTCACGTTTGTTTGGGGGAGACCGTAACTTTCTGGTCTGGGGAGTTGGTCCTTAAATTCGGTAAGGATCTGTGTCTGGGAGCGTTGAGGAGGACATAGTCGCGAAATCCTTTGGGAGGTGGGCTTCTTCGCGCTTCTCTGCAAGCTCGAGGGGTTCGGGCCGCCTGCTACCAGGAGGGAGTCCGTGAACGCAGCCGAACTTCATTCGGCTCCTGTCGCCCGTTAGCCGCTCCCTTGAGGTTTCTTCGTCCCTCAGCTTGAGGCTTCTTCCGCACGGGCGTATCTCTCGGCCCGAGCTAGCAGGTCGGCGAAGTCCCTGGGATACCTTTTTTCCAGGGAGAACAATAAGTCATTCTCTTGAAGGCCGCCCTTGAGGGCGGCCATGGCGACTGATTGGTCTAGGTTTCGGACCTCCAATTCGGCAGCGTTAAACCGGGTCACGTAGGCCGGATGGGTTCCCCCTCCTTCTGCCTGATGGCCATCAAAGAATCGAAACCTCGGCGTGGTCGCCCTTACTACTGATGAGTGGGCTGCGAACTGTTGACTCATCTGGTCAAACGTTAAGATGGTTCTCGGCTTGAGCGTCGAGTACAATTTTTGGCAGCTCCTTTGAGGGTAGAAGGGAAAGCCCGGCAAAATATGGCGTCCGAGCGCCGTGAAGCAGCATCGTCTCGGAAGGCCTTCAAGTGGTCGACGGGTCGGCGGTCCCGTCGTAGCTTTCGAACCGTGGGAGCTTAAAGTTCGGCGGGACGGTTCCTGCATGATTTCCTGCGAGAAAGGAGGGTCTGCACAAACGTCATCATCACGCGAGGGGGACGAAGTCCTTCAATTTGCTGGTTCATCTCCAAGAAGCCTTTGTCCAGCAGGTCCTCACGGTTTCTGATCTCCAAGCTTTCTGGTGAGATGGGCGCGAGGCTTCACCCTTGTTGATCCATGATCCGAACAAGGGTCTCCTCCTCCGCCTCTCCAATCCGGGTATCGGAGGTCGGTATTGCCCAGGCCGTCGCTCTTGGATCGGATCATCCGACTTGCGAGAGTCCGCGTCCAGTCGGGCTGGCACTGGACTTGTTGGTGCGAGCACCGCCTGCACCGCCTCCGTGAGACACGAACGTGCTGGATGAGCTGGTTGAACTGCTCCGATATCCACTGCGGCTATAGACGGGGGCTGAGTCACCGGGCCGGAGCAGGGACTGACGGACTCGGAAGGGATCGAGCCGCGGAAGCCGTCGAGCGCCGCGTCGAAGCCCTTCTAGGGGGCATTTCCTCTTTCCAGAGAAGGAATTCTGGAGAGGGAGAGAGATCCGGAGCGGGGGCGGAAAATCGTCGCGAGCACTCCTTTAAGAAAAAGGGAACCTCGAAGGTTCAGCCCTTGTTCCACAGACGGCGCAATCTGTTATTGGGATTCTGTTGGTGCAGAAATCCGTCGCCGCCGGAGGTCGCCGCAATCGAGGCCGCTGGGCGCCGCCGGGGACCTGCAAAACGAAGTCCCGTCCGGAACCGGTGGGGTGGTGGCTCCGGCAGGACCCTCCGACGGTCAAGTTAGTTTCCGGCCAACAGTAATGGAGTGCTCGGAATGAGTTCCGGAGCTTAGAGATGTGGAGGAGAGCTTAGAGAGTCGAGAGTTCAGAGAGCTTAGCCTTAGTATGTCGGGAGGGGTCCTTTTATAGCGGAGCTTAGTTGATGGTGACGGCTGTGCCGTCTGGCAGAGAGTCGTCGGGCAGCATGGAGTTTGGTACGGAGAGGAAGGCGTCGTCCGGTAGATCGTGGGAGCCATACCGGCGAGTCGTGGGCCGCATGGAGTCCGGTACGGAGAGGAAGGCGTCGTCCGGTAGATCGTGGGAGCCATACCGGCGAGTCGTCGGCCGCATGGAGTCCGGTACGGAGAGGAAGGCGCCGTCCGGTCTTGCTGCAGGCGACAGTTCGTCCAATGGAGTTCGGACTTGTAACAGAGTTCGGCCGAGGGGGAAGCTGGGGGAGTTCGTCTGGCTGAAGGGTCGGCCATCTGTAGAGTTCGGCCGCGGGACGGTTGCCGAGGAGTTCGACCGCTGAGAGGCCCGAAGAAGCTCGGCTGGCCAGTTGAAGGACTTCGGTTGCTAGTTGGTTCGGTCCGAAGGAGTTCGGCCGTGGGGTCCGAAGGAGTTCGGCCGTGGGGTCCGAAGGAGTTCGGCTGCATGGGCTCGCCTGGGGTCGGTCCGAAGGAGTTCGGCTGCATGGGCTCGCCTGGGTCGGTCCGAAGGAGTTCGGCTGCATGGGCTCGCCTGGGGTCGGTCCGAAGGAGTTCGGCCGTGGGTCCGAAGGAGTTCGGCCGTGGGGTCCGAAGGAGTTCGGCTGCGGGCTCGTAGGAGAGTTCGGCTGAAGGGAAAACCCGGGAGGAGCTCGGATGGCCGAACGGGCGTCTGGGAGGAGTCCGTCTCCCGAAGAAGTCCAGCCGCTTGGAGTCCAAGGAGCTCGGCCGTCAGGAAGTTCGGCTGGCGGTGGGAGTTCGGCCTCTAGGCAGGGGAGTTCGGCAGTTCGGCCGTGGTAGGGGCTCGGCCTGGCGCCTGGCGCTGAAGCTCTTCAGCGGCTACTGGTTACATTGGGCTGAGCGTCGGGCCGGGCTTCGGCAGGAGCGGGATTTATCCCCAACAGTAGCCCCCCCACTCCCGAGTTCAAAAATTGAAGGAAGGGAGTACCAAAACAGGCGACTGCCGAAGTCTTCTTCCAGGCTCCGCATTTGTTGCATCTGAAGCTCGGGGAGGTCTCATCTCCAGCCAAGATTGACGCTGAAGTTGAGGCTGAGGCTTGGGGGAGACCTCATCTTCAGTCGATGTTTGGAGTTGAAATGGAACTCGTTTCCGGCTAAAGTCGATGAAGCTGATGTTGAAGCCGAAGTAAGATCTCGCCTCCTTCGGTCGAGGTCGGATTTGAGCTCCTCGGGGGCGACATTATCTTCGTCAGTTGAAGTCGACTCGAGGGAGACCTCCTATCTTGCAGCCGAGGTTGAAGTGCGCGCTCGGGGGAGATCTTATCTCCTACGGCCGAGCTTCCCTCGGGGGAGATCTTATCTCCTGCAGCCGAGAAGTGCGCGCTCGGGTTAGGACGAGGTTCTCCTCCTGTTCCTAACCGAGGTTGTTCACGGTCGCTCGGGAGAGATCTTATCTCTAGCCGAGGTTGGTGCTCGTGTTAGGACGAGGTTCTCCTCCTGTTCCTAACCGAGGTTGTTCCGGTCGCTCGGGAGAGATCTTATCTCTAGCCGAGGTTGGTGCTCGTGTTAGGACGAGGTTCTCCTCCTGTTCCTAACCGAGGTTGTTCACGGTCGCTCGGGAGAGATCTTATCTCTAGCCGAGGTTGTCAACGGTCGCTCGGGAGAGATCTTATCTCTAGCCGAGGTTGGTGCTCGTGTTAGGACGAGGTTCTCCTCCTGTTCCTAACCGAGGTTGTTCACGGTCGCTCGGGAGAGATCTTATCTCTAGCCGAGGTTGTCAACGGTCGCTCGGGAGAGATCTTATCTCTAGCCGAGGTTGGTGCTCGTGTTAGGACGAGGTTCTCCTCCTGTTCCTAACCGAGGTTGTTCCGGTCGCTCGGGAGAGATCTTATCTCTAGCCGAGGTTGTCAACGGTCGCTCGGGAGAGATCTTATCTCTAGCCGAGGTTGGTGCTCGTGTTAGGACGAGGTTCTCCTCCTGTTCCTAACCGAGGTTGTTCACGGTCGCTCGGGAGAGATCTTATCTCTAGCCGAGGTTGTCAACGGTCGCTCGGGAGAGATCTTATCTCTAGCCGAGGTTGATGTGCGCGCTCGGGGGAGATCTTATCTCCTGCGGCCGAGCTTCTCTCGGGGGAGATCTTATCTCCTGCGGCCGAGGTGCGCGCTCGGGGGAGATCTTATCTCCTGCGGCCGAGCTTGTTGCTCGCGTTAGGACGAGGTTCTCCTCCTGTTCCTAACGCGGCGATTATTGACTGCTGCTCTCCTGTCATCGCATAGTTTTCGCATCCAGAAATAATATTTGCAGAGGGGAGAATTTTACCGAAGGGAAATCGTGGACAGCGCGCTCTCGTTTGAGGGGTCGACGGGGTGTTGTTCCTCGGAGCTCCCTCGAGCAGCAAGTCCCGTCCAGACGACCTCCTCTATCTCCTGCCGGCCTTCATAATTTGGACCATGCTTCTCTTGACTTTGTCGCTGGGGATGACAATCACCGATGTAGCTAGCTCCTAGCTCCTCCCCGGGGTGGCGTTGATGACGCCGCGGGACGGCCAACCTTCTTGTCTTTTCCAGTTACGGCAGTGCCTATAGCCGATCTTCTCCTTGATCGCGCATGTTTGGAGAGGCCGTAGTCCTTCAGGTCTTGGCGGTTGGCTCTTAACTTTGCCGAGAATTCGAGTTAGAGGAGCGGGTCGTAGTTGCGGAACCTTCCGGGAGGGGGGCTTCGTTCCGTCCTTGCCGGCGCCGAACTTTATTTTGGAGGTTGAGTTGAGGAGTTCGGCTTTTCCGCCCGATTCCGCCTTCATTTTACCTTTGACTTGCCGAGCTTTTTGGGGTCGGAGTCCCGGGCTTCGGCCTTCCTCGCGCCGAACTTCATTCCGCTTCAGCGGGGGAACTTCTGCTCTCCGTTTCTCTCTTAGGGGCGATTGGGCTCCTCCCTAAGGCTGATTCCTCCGCATTTCTTCGGCAATAAGTTCCGGGGTGGACGACCTCCTCATGCTGAACTCCTCAATTTGGTGCAAGCTCTTGTTGCTGGGAGATGGCGAATCGCTGATGCACCGAGATCTTTCCAGGGGCCATGTGAATGACGCCGTAAGGTGGCCGACCTTCTTGTAGTCTGGCTACGGCAGCGCCCTTAGCCGATCTTTTTCTGCTTCAGGCCGGTACCGGAGGAATTTACCCAGCCGACCCGTTCTGACGAGCTCCTCAATTTCGTCTCGGAGCTGGATGCATCCCTCCGTGTCGTGGCCGTGGTCGTGATGGTAGAGGCAGTACTTATTTCGATCGCGCTTGTTTGGGGGAGATCGTAATCCTTCCGGTCTTGGCAGCTGGTGTTTTACTTCGGTGAGAATCTGGGTTCGAGGAGCGTTGAGGGGGGCATAGCGGCGGAACCTTCCGGGAAGTGGACTCCTTCGCGCCTCCTTATCAGGGCGAGTTCGAGGAGTTCGGGCCCGCCTGCTTTCGTAGGGGGTCTGCGAGTGCAGCCGAGCTTCACCCAGCTCTTCCTCGTCCGCCAGCCGGTCCTTTCTGACGAGCTCCTCATCTTTCAATTTGAAGGCTTCTTCCGCACGGGCATATCTCTCGGCTCGAGCCAGCAGGTCGGCGAAGTCCCTGGGATACCTTTTTTCCAGAGAGAACAGCAAGCTATTTTTCTGAAGGCCGCCCTTAAGTGCGGCCATCGCGACAGACTGGTCCAGGTCCCGGACTTCCAATGCCGCGGCGTTGAATCGAGTGACGTAAGTCCGGATGGATTCCCCTTGCTTCTGCTTGACGCTCATCAGGGAATCTGAACCTCGGCTCGGTCGTCGGCTGCTGATGAAGTGGGCCGCGAACCGACTGCTCATCTGGTCGAAAGAGAAGATCGTGTTGGGCTTCAACGCCGAGTACCAGTTCCTCGCTGCTCCCTTTAAGGTAGACGGGAAGGCTCGGCACAGCACGGCATCTGAAGCGCCGTGAAGCAGCATCATGGCCCGGAAGGCCCCCAGGTGATCAACCGGATCAGAAGTTCCATCGTAGCTTTCCAGTTGAGGGAGCTCGAAGGTCGGTGGAACAGGTTCTTGCATGATTTTCTGCGAGAAAGGAGGGTCTGCACAAACGTCATCACCACGCGAGGGGGGACGAAGTTCTTCAATTCGCCGGTTCATTTCCGAGAGCCTTTGGCCCAGCAGGTCCTCCCGGTCTCTGATCTCCAAGGCTTTCTGGTGAGATGGGCGCGAGGCTTCACCCTTGGTCGATCCATGATCCGAACAAGGGCTCTCCCTCCTCCGCCTCTCCAATCCGGGTATCGGAGGTCGGGCTGCCCAGGCCGGTCGCTCTTGGACTGGATCATCCGACTTCGGAGAGTCCCGCGCCGGTCGGGCTGGCACTGGGACTTGTCGGTGCAGCACCGCCTGCACCGCCTCCGTGAGACCGCGAACGTGCTGGATGAGCTGGTTGAACTGCTCCGTATCCACTGCGGTTATTGACGGGGGCTGAGTCACCGGGGCCGGAGCAGGGACAGACGGACTCGGAGGGGATCGAGCCGCGGAAGCCGTCGAGCGCCGCGTCGAAGCCCTTCTGGGGGGCATTTCCTCTTTCCAGAGAAGGAATTCTGAAGAGGGAGAAGAGAGATCCGGAGCAGGGGAGGGAAATCGTCGCCGAGCACTCCTTTAAGAACAAGGGAACCTCGAAGGTTCAGTCCCTTCGTTCCCACAGACGGCGCCAATCTGTTGGTGCAGAAATCCGTCGCCGCCGGAGGTCGCCGCAATCGAGGCCGCTGGGCGCCGCCGGGGACCTGCAAAACGAAGTCCCGTCCGGAACCGGTGGGGTGGTGGCTCCGGCAGGACCCTCCGACGGTCAAGTTAGTTTCCGACCAACAGTAATGGAGTGCTCGGAATGAGTTCCCGAGCTTAGAGATGTGGAGGGGAGCTTAGAGAGTCGAGAGTTCAGAGAGCTTAGCCTTAGTATGTCGGGAGGGGTCCTTTTATAGCGGAGCTTAGTTGATGGTGACGGCTGTGCCGTCTGGCAGAGAGTCGTCGGTAGATCGTGGGAGCATGGAGCCGTGGGCCGCATGGAGTCCGGTACGGAGAGGAAGGCGTCGTCCGGTAGATCGTGGGAGCCATACCGGCGAGCCGTGGGCCGCATGGAGTCCGGTACGGAGAGGAAGGCGTCGTCCGGTAGGTCGTGGGAGCCATACCGGCGAGCAGTCGGCCGCATGGAGTCCGGTACGGAAGAGGAAGGCGCCGTCCGGTCTTGCTGCAGGCGACGGTTCATCCAACGGAGTTCGGACTTGTAACAGAGTTCGGCCGAAGGGGAAGCTGGGGGAGTTCGTCTGGCTGAAGGGTCGGCCATCTGTAGAGTTCGGCCGCTGAGAGGCCCGAAGAAGCTCGGCTGGCCAATTGAAGGACTTCGGTTGCTAGTTGGTTCGGTCCGAAGGAGTTCGGCCGTGGGGTCCGAAGGAGTTCGGCCGTGGGTCCGAAGGAGTTCGGCTGCACGGGCTCGCCTGGGGTCGGTCCGAAGGAGTTCGGCTGCATGGCTCGCCTGGGTCGGTCCGAAGGAGTTCGGCTGCATGGGCTCGCCTGGGGTCGGTCCGAAGGAGTTCGGCCGTGGGTCCGAAGGAGTTCGGCCGTGGGGTCCGAAGGAGTTCGGCTGCATGGGCTCGTAGGAGAGTTCAGCTGAAGGGAAAACCCGGGAGGAGCTCGGATGGCCGAACGGGCGTCTGGGAGGAGTCCGTCTCCTGAAGAAGTCCAGCCGCTTGGAGTCCAAGGAGCTCGGCCGTCAGGAAGTTCGGCTGGCGGTTCGGGAGTTCAGGGGAGTTCGGCCTCTAAGCAGTTCGGCCGTCTTAGGGGCTCGGCCTGGCGCCTGGCGCTGAAGCTCTTCAGCAGCTACTGGTTACATTGGGCTGAGCGTCGGGCCTGGCTTCGGCAGGAGCGGGATTTATCCCCAACATCAACTATAGTCCAAGAGTCATGCAGTCACGATCAAACTTGCGTATCGAGCATTCCTTCATACATTTGTGAATCATCGAATATGGTCCGAGCTCCGTCCAGTCATGATCAAACTTGCGTATTGAACTATTCCTTTATACGTTTATGACTCATGGACCACGGTCTAAGTTGGCTATTGCTTTTAGGGTGTTCCAACAGCAGCAACCCAGGCGGACAGTTCACCAAGATATTTGATCCCAGCCAACCCAATATCATCACGTCGGCTTTGCTTACCTCAAAAAGCTTAGGTATGAGCCCGTTGGGTGATTGATGTCGTTATTTCTCCGAAAAAAAAAAAAAAATGTTGTCATATTTGTCAGAATATATATATATATATACACAGACATAACAAACCTAGGACCCACGAGAATGACATCAATCGCTAGTGTAGGGAGGATTCCGTTCTAGGTGGCTCCATTGCGTCTCTATGGTTGGGGAGCGGGCCGGAACAGGAACTGTGCCACGTGAAACGGGAGGTAGAGGGCGGTGCGACAGTCGCGGGAGCGCGTGCGGGAATCGAAGCGTTCACGTGAAGACCGGAGATGGCGGACAGGGGGAACCACTTTCCCGCCTTCTGCTCCCCTTTGACGCCGATGTTGATGGCATAACCGCGACGACGGCGGAATTTTATGCCACAAAACCAAAGAAGAATTTAGTCACACGTGAAGGCATTGACGGCCTGCGTTTCACAAATAATGTTTGATCATGCGCGGCTGGTTGGTGTCATGCTGTCCCTTCGGTGTAGATTTGTACATTGATCTCATCAATATAGAAGGTGGTTTAAATTAATTTAGCCTTCAAGCTATAAGTAAACGGTCTTGATGTTTAACTTATAATCTAAATATGACAATGAGATAAATGATAGAGGGCTTTTTTTGGCTCGAATTGGACGGTACCATGTTAGGTCACGTCTTGTAATGTTTTATCCATTGTATAAGTTGAATTATATGACTTTAATCCGATTCAAATTTTTAAATTTTTTTTAGTCTGCCCAATTGATGGGTCCAATGAATCAGATCAAGCCAAGCCTGATTAAATCAATGCCAAATAAAGTCACTAGTTAACTTGATATGGATCTTCACATCTAATGGATTTTTATGATCAAATATATTTAACCTCATATTTTTTATAAAAAATGATACAAAGGACAATCCAATACACGAAGCTCTCATCCTTGCAGGATCTAAGACACACGCACGCATGCATGCACACACACAGGATCACCCCAAGTTCATCAATTCAGTTTTATGGACAATCATGGCAAAAACTACGTACTCTAACCAATATGAGCAAATTTTAGATTCGAGCTAACTAGCTTAAGTTGAATTCAGGGCCATATGAGGAAGAGTAATACTATTATGTTGCTTGGTGACAAGAGAAGTTTGTGATGCAAATGTTGCACGAGAAAATTAGTGCAGTAGGTGAATATGGTAGCAACCTATAGGATTTTTTGTAACGTCACATCAATGCTTTCTTATGACCAACTGTTGCACTCATGAAGTTTTCTTTGAGGAACATGCAGCATGCAGTGGTATACCATAGTAATAGTATTCACAGATGCTTACCTCATTCGTTAAGAGATCATCTTGATGCACCACTATACTACTATAGGAACGAGTGCTTGTGATCAGTATGGCGCACCA
This sequence comes from Cocos nucifera, assembly GCA_006176705.1. Lineage (NCBI taxonomy): Eukaryota > Viridiplantae > Streptophyta > Magnoliopsida > Arecales > Arecaceae > Cocos > Cocos nucifera. Next base: position 1,733,737 of record QRFJ01000011.1, read on the forward strand.
CCATATGGTGTAGTCTATAATTTCTCCGGGGGGAGTGGGCCTGCATCCTATACAAATTCTAGTTGAGCTGCTGTGGACTTAATATCAACAGGATCTACCCTTCAGAAAATGGACCATGGCTTCGATCCCAAATTGCAGATTGGAACGCGGAGACGCCCCTTCTCCATCCAAAGCCCCGGTTGCAAAGAGGCCCATTTGAGGACCACGTAGCACCCGTTCCTATCCGTGAGAATAAGTTGGAATGCACTCAGTTTATTGTTGGCATGGTCATTGCTTAAATTGTAACAATTTTTCTTCTTGCTAGTCAATCTGCATTCGATCACCCTGCTTAGGGTTTCCTAATCGGAGATGCATTTTTTTGGGATTAAAACGTATTACAATGTTTCAGCTTAGAAAAAGATCAATGTTCAGTATACCGATCCATTGCGGAAATTAGTGATTGGCCCAGTAGCAGATGGGAGATGGATACTGCCTTATTTCTGCATAGGACTAATCATTAACTGCCACATCAGCCCAATAAAGTTCGAGGCAATCGGGAAGCGATCGTTGGGGAAGCAATGTTACTTTCATTATAGTTCTGAAATTTGTCCAACAACTCATGCGACGCATAGCGCATCTGGTGTAGTGGTATCATAGTACCCTCCCACGGTACTGACCGGGGTTCGATTCCCCGGATGCGCAGTAGCTTTTTTTATAAACGGTTTTCTGGTTGGCCAATTATTAAGTATGTTTTTTTCCGGTTGGAATAGCCTGAGTTGTTTATAAACGGTTTCTTTCTCCCCAATTATTAAGTATGTTTTTATCTGTTGGAATAGTCTGAGTTGTTTATAAACCGTTTTCTTCTTCCCCAATTATTAAGTATGTTTTTTTTTTTTTTTTTTCCTTTTGGAATAGTCTGAGTTGTTTGTTTGGATTTTTATGGATTACGTTTTCTCTCTCTCTCTCTCTCTCTCTCTCTCTCTCTCTTAGTACCAGCGATGAAAAACCATGCTCCGTAGTCTCATTGTTTGGTTCTATTACACATGTTATAGTTAAATAAAGTTATTTATCGAATTTTTTGTTGACCTTCCAGTTAATAATTCAGTGATAAAAATTGTTTGCTTGAAAAAATATCAATATTTGAATGGTATTAAATTTGGCATTTTTATAGTTTAAAGCTCATGGTGCTCCCATCTTGTATTAATTAAAGGAGTCTTTTAAACCCAGAAATAATTATTAACCCATTAATATTTGATGGTAGAAGATAAACAAATAACGGTATTAATACTATTAAGAGATCATTAAAGACCTCAATGATCAAAAAAAATGAAGAGTGAAACTTCCAAGATAAAGACTTTTTCTCAATTTTTTTAATGAAACAATATTAATAACATAAATATATTATATATTAATAAAATATATGTTATTTTTAAAAATAATAAGATGGTATATTTTTTAGATAAAAACTAAGTGGTGATGCTAAAATCTTCGTCCATTATGTCTACAAAAAAGTACTCACATATGAAAGGATTTTGAAGAATTCTTTTTAGTATAATAAAAAAAAAAAGAGCATGTCAACTTCGGATGTTGCAAGTCTTCAAGCATTTTTGTGATTGATTTTATCTCAATATAATAATATTAATAATAATAGTTTTTATAAAAAATATATTTTAGTAAATTAATATTTTTATTGATAATATTCTTAGAAGATTAATAATATTTAAGAATATTTTAATAAAATAATATTTAAATAAAAATAATAAAAATAATTATTTATAAGATGAGTATTTTTAGATGTTAACAAAATAAATATTATTTTGTAAATAATTATATAATAAACAAAAATAATATTTTAAGTTCGTTATTTTTCTAAATAAATATGTATTTTATTAATAGATATTTTATTATTATTTTATAAATGTATTTATATTAATAATATGTTAATATATACTACTATTTTTATTAATATATTAATATATAGTATTTTATTAATATATACTAATTATTAGTATTTTATCAATATATTAAAAAATGTATACCCTACATTTGCACTGGTTATGTGCTAGTAATTAGTATTTTGCTATCTAAAAAACCACTTGAAGGTCCGATAAACATGAAAAAACATAAAGAGATGGTTCTCATCTTTAATTTCAGTTATGTTGTTTCATACAAGTTTGCCTAAACACCATTCCATTTTTTTTTTATTTGGCTCGTGGCCTGTCGGAAAAGGGGGTAGAAAGAGTCCCCTAGACAATGACTACAAAATGGTGATCGTCCTTCTCCCAATACCCTTAAAAATACCAACATTCGTTCCCAAAACATTTCATTCACTTGGTGATTCCGATTAGAGACTCTCTTTTTTTTTATTTGAGAAAGAGAAGAGAATTTAGATTGGATTTTAGTTTATGAGCCAGATTTTTTTTTTTTTTTTTGTTGTTGTTGTTGTTGTTGTTGTTGTTGTTGTTGTTGTTGTTGTTGTTGGCATGCCTACAATTTTCTTTTTAATTTTTGTGTTTTTGTCACGATGAACCTGCTGTGAAAAGTAAAAACCATCGGCTACTTATACAGTGTTAGACATTTGGCCCCAATTTTTTAATTGGCATGGCTATAATTGTCATTATTGTCCCGAACATGCTCATTGCGAACGTGAGGATATCTTGGGACGTAACACTCAAATCTTGAACCAAACCATCTCCAAAACGACGTGCGACCTGGATGACATCATACGGATTGGATCGGCCCATAGCTAACCACTATAATCAAAACCTCACGCCCATATTCTACAATCGGATCAAATAAAGGTAAGATAAAAAAAACTCAGATCAAAATAGATAAACTCATTGTATAAATATTGTAAAATAATTATAATTTTTATTTAAAAAAATTAATTAAGATTATATGAAATCAAATTTGGAACGGAACATATAATATCCATACTCATCCCAAATCCACTTCGAATATTTTTTTATTTTTTTAAGGATCCATATCAATTCCAATTTCTAATTAGATCGAGTTAAATACCCAATGCCGCCCCTCCTCATTTTTTTTTTTATTTTTGCGGTCAACAGTGGATGGCTGGTAAGAGGCATGGGCTAGGCTTTGTTAAGGCGCGGGTTGAGTCAGCCACGAATGTTGCACGTATCACGCTGAGTCTTTTGAACATGTACTAAAAAATTCGAGGATTGCCGATCCAGCCTAAAAATTCATAATAGGACCGGTAAGTCGTATAAAGAGCGGCAACCGCCATACCAACTACTCCATCCCGTTCCTCCTCCCGCCCCGCGACAGCTAGACGAACTTGTGATAACATACCGAGCCCATATCCAGGACAAATGCCTCAAAAACATTGTGATAACAAGCACGGTACTCCAGAGTCCGTGAAACTTCAAAAGTGGTGCAAGAGTTGAACATCACCAACATTTCTTTTATCCGGATGATCTCATAGTAAAATCGATGGCATTATAAATATCTCTTATTCTTTCAACGAATATTGATTATACATGCACAAAACACAGCAAAACCCTTGTTAGATGATCAAAAGAATCATGGCCAAAGACAATATGCACTTCCAGATGTGTAAAATAGGAGCACGGTGAATTGGAAACTCATTCTGAGTTTCGAATTCCTGCAGAGTTCGTCGGCAACCGAGTGCTACAGCTATAAGCAATCCACTGGAAGCCTTTCTTTTTCACGGGAAGCTCACCACACATCACGCAGGTACCTCCCTTCCATTTGCAGATTTTTCACCATGCTCTCAGCCTTGGAGCCAACCAGAGAACCCTGCAAACCCAATTCAAGGCAATGCCGATAATATGTCCAGTGATTAGTTACTTCAAATGCATAATTAGAGGAGGAAGGTAGCATTGTTCTACCAACCGGTCAAGGACTCGTTTGGTATTGTTGTTTTTTTTTGTGTTTCTATTTCTTTCTACAAATCAATAAAACATCATATGGATATTGACGTTAGCATTTTTACAAAACTTTTGTTATTCCTTGCTTTTCTTCGCACTCTTTTTGAAAGCAACAAATCTTTGCTACCAAAAGTTCTAACAATTTTATGATCTGTTTCTTGGGCTTTTGAAAACAAAAACGTAAGTTCTGAAAACAAGAACAGGGTACATGTTCGTCGGTCTTACTCGTTTTTGTTTCTTGGGCTTTTGAAAACAAAAACATAAAACAAAAGTAATACCAAATGGGTCCTAAACTATTCTGGCAGTATTCCAACACAATTATTGCCGGTAGAGCATATGATCTCCCAGTGGTCTATCTAGTCTACTAAAATGATGGTGCCCATGATTATCATAAGAACCACCAAAGCAGGTTCAATAATGAAAACAAGCACATTCAACGATCCAATTTTCGAGATTGTATCATCCATCTTTCATGAAAATTGAGAGTTCATAAAAATTCAGAGTTCAATGAATCCAGTGCAAGATCAATTTTGCCTTTACCTGCTCTTCAACTATGGTGTGAAGAACACGGTGGACATCTCTAGCCATGCCTTTAGCATCGCCACAGACATATATATAACCGCCCTTGGAGATGACGTCCCAAATGTCCACTGCCTGAAAATAAGGAGGAAAAGAGATTAATATCCAAAAAAAAAAAAAGAAGTTGCCAATTGTTCAACCAGCATAAGCATTACGATCGTTATTCAACCTTTTCAGCCATCTTGTGCTGAACATATTCTTTGGCTGGACCTTCACGAGAGAAGGCAACAATTAACTCAGACAGTGCTCCTGCTTTTACAAAATTGTTCAGCTCATCCTCATAAATGAAGTCCTGCATTCCATAATTCGAATTAAATCCAGCTGAAATTTGCAAGGGTTGTTCCAAAGGCAACACAAGGGAAATACCAATTGTACATCAAGATAGATTTATTATTACAAATTTACCATTTTACGGTTCCTGCATCCAAAGAAGAGAATAGCATGGCCAAGTTCAGCTCCAGATTCTTTCAATGCCAACCTTTCCTGGAGAAATCAAAGTGAAGGTAGCTGACACTATAACGCATTTATCTAACCCAAGGCAATATTTATCATAGCATCAGTTATGTAACAAACCTGCAGGAAGCCCCTAAAGGGTGCCAAACCTGTGCCAGGACCAATCATGATAATTGGTACGGATGTATCTGCAGGCAATTTAAAATTTGATTGTCTGACAAAAATAGGAGCCCAGCTACATTCTTGCCTGCCTTCCAATGGAACTGAATTCTATAAAAACACAAAATCTCAGATAAAGACAGACTGATCATCTAATAATGGACCCACAATAGTAACTATTCCATTCTAAGTAAAATTGAATAGACCTTGGCCCAATCTTTTGCGTGCGTGCGTGCGTGTGAGAGAGAGAGAGAGAGGATAATGGACCAAAAATAAAATGAAAAGTCACAGTCAAACACATAAGAATCATATCACATAACACTGAAATGATAAAGACAAAATTAGTACAGGAAACAGGACTTTAAAATAAGCAGCAGCCACAAGTTAGGTGAGGACTTTAACTCGCCATAACATGCACTCTAAGCTTTTATGACAATTCTAATCTGGAGTTTCATATGGAGCATTTTCATGACATATTTTCAATAGGCATAGGAGAGTAGGATATTTAATATGATGACATCTAGGAGGACAAAAAATCCACTTTTTTTTTTATTTGCATTATATTTTAATCAAAATTGGTAAGTAAAATTGGCAAGAATAGTGTGACACAACTAGAAATAACCATTACTGTTCAAGCCTTGTCTCAGCTATGTGGTGAATCCTCATTCACCAAGAATTCTCATTTGCGGTTAGATCAGGTGTCACCTCTTTCCATATCTGTTCACACGACTGAGTGCCTCACAAGAACAGAGGAAGGGGGGAAATGGCAATATACAAGTACAACTGTTTTTCTTATTATTTCCATTTTCTTTTAACTGAAGAATACCTCTCTCTTTTTTTCTTTTTTTTCTTTTTTTCTCTCTCCAGATGTGCGGAAGTAGTGTTTTTCAGAATCTTGAATCACTAAATTCAACCATGGCCAAATGAGACAACAAACCAATGTTATTCTGGCATGTTTATTGTACTCAACTAGCAGATGGAAGAAGCCACCACAAGCAGCAGAGAAACCAGCAATCAGTTGAGATACCAACCAAATGCCCCCAAGAACAAAGTTAGATGCATCGCGATGAAATTTAGAATTATGCAATTAGAGATGGAGAGCAGCATCATAGGTCACAGAATGCTAGATGCTACAGATACACCCTAAATATCCAGCACTAGATTTCAAGTCTGAAAATTCATTTTGAATACTCCAGCTATACCAAAGCTACCAAAATAAATTACAAAATCTGAAAGCATATATAATCTTATATTAAATAATTAATACCTTCATCCAGGTTGAACAAACTCCTTTGTGAATCCTTCCTGTTGGTGTTGGTCCATGCACCAATGCACATGTGACATGAATTCTAGAAGGTACCATCCTGCATAGGATGATGATAAACGTAGTATTAACATAAGAAAAAATAATAAAAAAATGGAACACAAGAATCATGACATAGTGCTCACCTTGGAGAAGATGATATAGAGTAATATCGAGGTTGCAAGCGAGGAGCTATAGCTGCAAAGAAAACACCTAGAGGAGGTTTGGCAGAAGGAAATTCTGCCATAACTTCAAGAAGGCTCCTCTGACTTGCAACCACCCATTGGGAATATTCATCCTGAAGCCAAAAGTTTTATGTCAACCAGATTGACAATAATAGTGCAGCAATTCATTTTCTGTCAAATAATACCAACCTTTCCTGCAGGAGAAGCTAGATATCTTAATCGTTCAGCTTCGCTTGAATTAGAAGCATAAGAAGCTAGAGCAACTAAAGCAGCCTGAAGATTCATTATAAATACACAACAAAAAATAAAAAAAAAAATAAAAATCAATTGAAGAATTCTGAAGTAAAAATCTTGAAACTGTAAGCTATACAGAATATAGAAGACCTTTTTCGGTGAATTTAGTAGGTCTGCATATCGAGCAAGAGCTGTTCTCAAAGTGCATGGAGATGGGAAAGGAGGCGCTAGAGAGCTGCTACTTAATGGTGTGCCATCCTCTTTGTCTGCATGTATGGAGAAGAATGTATCTGATGAATAGCCTAATAGCCTTTCAGCCTCCTCCACAGTCTCAACACAATTCTCCGAAAAAACACCAACATGATCTCCAGTTTCATACCTGACATTTCACATATTATATATTCTCCTAGGTGAGCAACCACTTATGATAAATTCTGCATGCTGTAAATAGTTTCAGCAGCATTCAAATAAAGTATGGGCCCTAGAGCATTATATTATAAGAAGAAGCTTTCAATTGATAGGACTCAATATTGTCCAGTTAGAAGAATGAATGATTTACTTTGCAGAATCTCTGTCAGGAGAAATTCTGTTTTAACAAAGAATAAGATGATTATTCAAATTTTTCATCAAGAACAGCATAACAAAGATATTAAGCAGTAATTAATTGAAGGCTCCAATAAGATGAGATGACTAAATTTAATACTTGGCGTTCAGAAAATAGGATGGTAGACTATGATGATACACATCAAATTTCTGGTTCAACAGAAATCATTAACTCACATCAAACAAAAGTTAACAAGCTAAAACAGTTTTACTTGTTTAGACAGAAAGAAGCTCATATATGAGAAAACATAAACCCCCCATAGAACAATTAAGCAAAAACAAAAGCATCATGAAGCAATTCCAAAAAGCAAAATGAAGTACCACCCATCCCTTATGCACATTATGACTAAACTTCATAACAGAAGCAGACTAAACAAGGAAGAAATTGCCTCAGTTGCATGTGCATGAAGACAACATGAGGAAACTTACGCAAGTCCAGTTCCACAAATGTCAAACTCGAGATGAATGCAGGAACGATCAGAAGCTGGTGTATGTAGCTCCCGCTGCACAGCCACATTAGCTCTTCACGGTTGAAAATTAGCACCGGTTAGGTTCTAAACTACACATACAGCAGGTCCCGTCTAGTAGAAAATCTTGGCAAAATATTGACATTTCTCTAGTACCTGCAAGGATGTTGAAGGTCATGAACAGCATGGCCATTGGCAAGACTCCAGTTCCTCTCCATATGTGATGCATCAGTTTTCTCAAGAAACACAACCCGGTATTCTGGTATGGCAGCAGTGTAATGGCTAGATGGCCCTGGTGCATCATCTTCATCTCGAAGCAGTTGATCCAACTCTGGCCACACCAGCTCCTTCCTGAAATCAATCATAAAGTAGATTCAGTCAAGAGTACAATTTATGACTATATTAGGCGGCAAGGGTTGTTTTATATGGGCAGCAGAAAGCCCTACAATTGGGTTTTATTAAACTATTGCTAATATAGGCCCCATTTGGGATCACTACAAGTTTCCAATTTTCAGGTTTTGTTTTCAAAAACAAAGAAACCAAGACAGAAATAACATTTGGTTTCCACTTTCTTTGAAAACCAAAACCACCCATGACCACCACAACCACCTCTGTCATCATTGCCACCACCAATCACATGGCACCCACTAACATCACTGCCGCTTGCCACTGCTGGTCACTGCCCATAGACCGCTACCACCACCACCAATTACTGACTGCCACCCATGGCACACCACCACCAGCCATCAACACCATCATTGTGGCTGGCCATCACCAGCACCACCTCCACCAAATACAACTCAAGTGAACACCAAACAAGTTTTGGGATTAGGTTTTCAAATAAAGATTGGTCTCAATTTCCATGAAAACTGAAAATTGAAAGTGATGCCAGATGCAACCAACCATGCAGTAAAGTCATCCTCAATGCATTGATCATCATCTCCAAGGCCCAATGGAACTAGGCGCTTCCCACCTGCAACAACAAACAAACTAAATTCAGTAACAAGCGCAATAAAGGGGAATAAGACACGCAAGAACACTTTAACGTCCATCATCTTGCATTCAGGTTTTTAAACTCGACTTTGGTTTTGGTCCTGCAGGTAGAGTTACAGTTTTGGTTGTTTCAATGCTTGCAACCATTTCACTCGAGATTCAATATTTTGCTCAAAAAGTCAGGAAAATCCAAAAATGAGAAAAAGTTAAGAAAGAAATGAAAGTTATTCTGTTATTTCATTGTTATTGAGGATCACAGTTTGAGTTCTGTTTTAGAGATTAATGCATTAGCTATATAATATTTTTTGCTAACATTTATGATCATCATACACTTTCTCTATATTTCACAATTTTCCTACACTTTCTCTGTTGTTTGTAATTCCACAATTGCTTCTTTTTTGCATTTAACTAATTTTTTATAAGAATATCTTATTTTATTTTACTTTATGTTAATAACTCATCTAAGCAAGAAAAAAACATTTAAACATGTTTCAATATCTGCCATCTTAACAATCAGTTTAAGCAAGAAAAAGATCCATCAAAATAAAAACCCATTTTATTTCACTATTTCATGTTAATATATCAATTTATTCCAAAACAAGGAAAAGCTCATTTAAATTGAAAACAAAGCACAGGAATATATAACATTTTTTAATTAGCAAAGATGGACAATAAGATTGCATCTTTGTCATTATAATAGCAAGTCTTAGTCAAAATAATTTAAATTAGATCATTAGAGCCTTAGTTGAATGTGATATTGCATAATTAAGTATTAGAAAAACATTAAAAAACAATGAACATATATACCTATGAAATAAAAAAAATAACAAAGAATATCAGTGTCGGTCGGTTTTGGCTAAAATTGCCGAAATCAGCCAAAACTGACGGAAACCAAAGATTTGGGTAAGTTTCAAAATTCAGCGAGTTCCAGACTAGTTTCAGCCCAATCTTCAACCCATGTTTTACAGAAGAGTACCTAACTCCCAAGTTACTAAGGTAACAGTTTCAAAAAACAAAGTTGATTGCTCCAACCCATGCAAGCATTAATGCATAGTCTTTTGCGTTTGTGCAGCTGTCACTTGCTTCACTTTTCGTTCTTCCAGAAAAATAGAGAAGCACCCAATCAAAAGAATGAAAAACCACTAATAAGCAAACAAAAATGGTAGAACGATTAATGATCATTTCCTGAAAAATCCTGATTGGATTCATAAGTGTCTAGTTAACTACAAGCCATAAAAGGGATATTTTCCAAAAGAAAACCTTGGAAAACATATTTAACTTTAATTCAGAAGGTAAGAAGGGGGAGGGAAGGGCAATTTTGCTATGAGAAAATTTCAGATGTGCAGAAAATATTAACAACATATGCCAAGACTAACTTAAAGTGAGAGAGAATTTTCATGGCAGATGGCAACATGATTCAGTGACTTGATGTAGGCAGAGCTCCCGAAAGGGAACAGTTATAGACTTTCTGTTTTGGTGCCTCAATTAAAGTGGATGCAATCTCAGACACTTCAGATCTAAATGTGCTTTAGCTTTATTGAAGTTCTTTTCCCCCAAAATGTTTGATGATTGCAAGAGATGATATTTGCTGCACTTCAAAAATAGTACCATAGGATACTCTCAGTACACAGGATTAACTAAAGCATTGTAGAACATACACCAGAAATCTGAAACCAGATTTGCTAGATCCCAGAGCACATATGATTAAAGCCCACAAGCTGTGATAATCTAAACCCCAAAGATTTTCTTCTCAAGATGTCAAAACCCTTTAAAACTCATGAATCATGGTTCACCGAACCGGCCAGAGCCGAACAATTCAGGGTATGCCGAACTGTACCAGTGGCTAACCGGTGCAATTTAGGTGTCTGATTCAGAATGCTAGGAAAAACAAAGCGAGAAATAAGGAAAGAGAGGAAAGGAGAGAGAGCGAGGGGGGTGAAGCAAAGGGAAAGACCGGCGGTGGCCTGCCAAGGCTGCTAGAGGGTTGCTGAGACTTCAGATCGCCGCAGTCCTCGACGAGAGAGTGAGAAACTGAGAATGGAGAGAGGGGGGAAGGGAGGAGAGAGGAGGGAGGGAAGGTAGCAGGGAGGCCACCTTTGGTCCGTAGGGGCCGGTTTCGAACCTGCCGCAGCTATGGAGGATTTTGGGCAGCCTCCCTACCGCCTTCCCCTCCCTTCTCTCCCCTCGCTTCCCCTCTCTCTCTCTTTAGTTTTTCTCGTGGAGGATCATGGAGTCTAAAAAGCCTCGACGACCCTCCAGCAGCCTCTGCAGCCCTCTAGTGGCCATCATAGACGTCTCCGCCAGCCTTCCATTCCTCCTCTCCCTCCTTCCCCTTCTCTCTCTTTCTCTCTCTTTACCTTTCCGGTTCATCCTCCATTTTCATGTTGGTTTGGACCCAATACGGTCCTATATAGGGGCATACTGACTTATACCACCAGCTGGTAGACACGGTATCCGATTCCAAATCAATGATCCATGTCATGAATCATATGAATGTAAAAGAGGTGTCCATCATTCATGCATCAGAGATTCAATTGACTTCATGTTTGTCATAAAAGATTATTCAAAAATGATAGTTTCATCACTTTTTACTCAGGTTTTTCAACATCAAATTGAATAATTAGTATCGGTTGTCCACTAATATTGAAATCAAACTTTGCAATATCGGTCAATATCGTACCATACCATACCAGTACCGAACTGATATATAGTCTTGTATCCGACTAACACTTGGTATGCCTCACCATCTTGTACCATACCGCATATCAACACTATAATAGGATGGCATCAATATGGGTCCCGTACAAGAATGGCAAACCTTGGTTGAAATGATTTTATGCATCTTAACACATCATGGACAATATCGGAGAACTCGGGAGAAGAAATATTGTTAGTGCAGAATCTTATCGACGCCGAAACGAGCTGGAGTCGAGGCGGACGAGGTCACCGCCGGTGACCTGCAAAACAAAGTCCCTTCCGGAGTCGGTGGTGGTGGCTCCGGTGGGATCCTCCGACGATCAAGTCAGCTCTTCTGGCCAACAGAAATGGAGTGCTCAGGCGAGAGCTCGACAGAATTTCGAAAAGGAGAAGAGAGCTTAGAGCTTCGAGAAAACGTATCTGGAGGGTCCCTTTTATAGACGGAGCTTGATTGATGGTGACAGCTGCAACTGTTTGGCAGCGGGCAGCTCGAGGCCTGGTGAAGTTCAGTACGGAGGAAAAGGTATCGTCAGACTGATGGTGATAGTCATACCGTCCGATAGCGTCGTCTGTGGCAGACTGATGGCGATCGTTCGTCGAGATTTAATAGCCGTAGCTCTGAGAAAGCAGGCGTTGGTTGGTGGACTTCGGCATATATCAATTCCAGAGGAATTCAGACTCCTGAAGGGAATACGTTTGGAGGGGATTATCCAGGAGTAATCCGCTGGAGGAATCCGACTGAGGGAGAAGTCCGGAAGGAGTTCGGCTCCTGGAAGAGTTCGGCCAAATGAAAAGTTCGAGAGTTCGGCTCTCGTAGGTATCCGACTGGAGAAGCTCGGAAGAAGTTCGGCTCGCATAGGCATCCGACTGGAGGAGTGCGGAAGGAGTTCGGCTCTCGTAGGAGTCCGACTGCAGGAGCAATCCGAAAAGAGTTCGGCCGTAGACGTCCGATTAGAGGAGAAGCTCGGAAGGAGTTCGGCTTTTGTAGACATCCGACTGAAGGAGTGCGAAGGAAGTTCGGCTCTCATAGACATCCGACTGAAAAAGTACGGAGGGAGTTCGGCTCCCGTAGGAGTTCGACTGAAGCTTGGTCGCTGAAAAGTTCGGCCGACTAAAAGAATTCGGCTAAGACTCGACCGCTGGGGAGTTCGACCGATTGAAGGAGTTCAACTAAGATTTGGCCGCTGAAGCTCTTTCGTGATCACCGATTGCGTTGGGCTAAGCATCAGGCTGGACTTCGATGGGAGCAGGATTTATCCCTAACAATAATCCCCCCATTTCCGATTTTGAAACTCGAAGGGAGTACAGAAAAAACGATTGCCGAAGTCCTCTTCAGAACTCTGCGCCAGTTCAGGTTGAAGCTCGGAGGAGATCTTATCTCCAGCCAAGATTGACGTTGAAGTTGAGGCTCGAGGAGATTCCACCTCCAGCCGAGGTCTGGGGAGACCTTATCTTTTGTTGACGTTGTGGTTGAAGCTTGTGGGAGATCTTATCTCCAGCCAAGGTTGAAGAAAATCTCATCTCCTGTTGACGAAGACGTTGAAGCTCGGAAGAGATCCTATCTCCAGCCAAGGTGGCAATTGAAATCGAGGCTCGGGAGAGATCTCGTCTCCAGCCGAGGTTGAGAGAGATCTTATCTTCTATTGACGAAAACTCTGAAATTCGGAAGAGATCTTATCTCTAGCCGAGGTTGAAGATGGAGCTCGGGGGAGATTTTATCTCCAGCAGCCGAAGTTGAAGGTGGAGCTCGGAGGAGATCTTATCTCCAACAGTCGAGATTGAAGCTCGAATGCTCGGAAGATATCTTATCTCTAGCCGAGGTTGAAGGTTGAGCTCGGAGGAGATCTTATCTTCAGCAGTCGAGGTTGAAGGAGATCTTATCTCCTACCGATGTAGAAGTTCGGAAGAAATCTTATCTCCAGCAGCCGAAATTGAAGGTTGAACTCGGAGGAGATCTTATCTCCAACAGCCGAGGTTGAATGAGATCTTATCTCCTGTTGATGTAGAAGCTCGGACGCTCGGAAGAGATCTTATCTCTAGCCGAGATTGAAGCTCGAGCACTCGGAAGAGTTCTTATCTCTAGCCAAGGTTGAAGCTCGGATGCTCGAGAGAGATCTTATCTCTAGTCGGGGTTGAAAGTTGAACTCGAGGGAGATCTTATCTCCAGCAGCAAAGGTTGAAGGAGATCTTATCTCCTGCCGACGTAGAAGCTCGGAAGAGAATCTCCAGCAACCGAGGTTGAAGAAGATTCTCTCGACATAGAAGCTCGGAGATCTCATCTCCAGCAGTCGAGGTTGAAGGTTGAGCTCAGGGGAGATCTTATCTGCAGCAGCCAAGGTTGAAGGTGGAGCTCGAGAAAAATCTTATCTCCAGCAGCCGAGGTTGAAGGTGAAGCTCGGAAGAGATCTTATCTCCAGCAGCCGAGGTTGAAGGAGATCTTATCTCCTGCCGACGTAGAAACTCAGAAGAGATCTTATCTCCAACAGCCGAAGTTGAAGGAGATCTTATCTTCCATTGACGTAGAAGCTCGGGCGCTCGAAAGAAATCTTATCTCTAGTCGAGGTTAAAGCTCGGACGCTTGGAAGAGATCTTATCTCTAGCCGAGGTTGAAGGTTGAGCTCGAGGGAGATCTTATCTCCAGCAGGCGAGGTTGAAGAAAATCTTATCTCCTACCAACGTAGAAGCTCGGGGGAGATCTTATCTCTAGCAGCCGAGATTGAAGGAGATTCTCTCGACGTAGAAGCTCGAGAGAGATCTCATCTCCAACAGCCAAGATTGAAGGTTGAGCTCGAGGAAGATCTTATCTCCAGCAGCCGAGGTTGAAGGTCAGACGCTCGGAAGAGATCTTATCTCTAACCGAGATTGAAGGACTTCAACTCGCTCATGTTAGGACGAGGTTCTCCTCCTGTTCCTAACACGACCACTATTGAGTGCTTCTTTTCTGTCATCACATAGTTTTTGCACCAAGAAACAATATTATTGAAATGGAAGAATCTTATTGAAAGAAAATTACTGGCAGCACATTCTCGAATTTTCTATGTTTTAGGGTCGTGGGAGCGTTGTTCCTCCGAATTCCTTCAAGCGATAAATTCCGGACCGGACGACCTCCTCTATCTCATGCCGACCTTCCCAATTTGGAGCAAGCTTCTCTTGGCTTTGAAACTAGGAGATGACGGCTCGCCGAAGTACCAAGCCCCTTCCAGAGGCTGCGTCGATGATATAGAAGGCGGCCAACCTCCTTGTTGTTCCTCCGTCATTGATGGTTCTGGCTACGGCAGCGCCCTTGGCCAATCTTCTCCTGCTTCAAGTTGACGTCTGAGGAATCGACCCAACCGCCCCATCCTGATAAGCTCCTCGATTTCATCTTGGAATTGAATGCATTCTTCAATATCATGACCGTGATCACGATGGTAGAGACAGTACTTGCGTCGATCGCGCTTGTTTGGAAAATATCGTAATCCTTCTGATCTTGCTAGCTGATTCTTAATTTCCATCAGAATTTGAGCTTTAGGAGTGTTAAGGGGGGCATAGTTGCACCTTCCGGGGGGAGGACTTCTTCGCGCCCTTCTGTCGGAGCTTCCTTGATGACAAGCTTAAAGAGTTCGGGCTCGCTTACGCTCGGAGGGTCCATGAGCGCGGTCGAACTTCACTCGACCCTCTATCGACGGTGGGTCTATTAGACTCGTCCGTCCGCCGCTCTCCTACGATTTTTTCATCCTTCAACTTGAAGGCTTCTTCCGCACGGGCATATCTCTCGGCCTAAGCTAGCAGATCGACAAAATTCCTGAGGTACTTCTCCAGGAAAAACAACAAATTGTTCTTCTGAAGACCGCCCTTGAGTGCGACCATTGCAACAGACTGGTCCAACGTTAAACCGGATGACATAAGTTCGAATGGATTCTCTCTCCTTCTGCTTGATATTTATTAGAAAATTCAAACCTCGACGCGAACGTCAGCTGCTGACGAAGTGAGCCATGAATTGATGGCTCCTCTGATCAAAAGAGAAGATCATACCTAACTTCAACACCGAGTAGCAGTTTCTCGCTGCTTCCTTTAAGGTAGATGGGAAGGCTCGGCATAATATGACGTCTGATGCGCCATGGAGTAGCATCATGATTCGAAAAGCCTCCAGATGATCAACCGGATCAGAGGTTCCATCGTAGCTTTCAAATGGAGGAAGCTCAAAGTTCAGTGGAACGGGCTCTTGCATAATTCGAAGGAAGAAAGGAGGATCGATACGGACGTCGTCATAATGAGCTGGGACGACGTGACTGAGCTTCTCAATCCACCAGTTCATCTCCCACAGTTTGTGATTGAGGACGTCGTCTCGATCGCAGACCTTGGAGAACTTTCGACTACAGATGGGGAAGATCTCCTCCAAAGAAGAACCATGATCCAAACTTGGATCCTCTGCTCTTTGTTTCTTCTTCCCAACGGTGACGGGCATACTAGCCCAAATGCTCTTCCTTGAGATCGGTTCCCAACATCCTGATGGCGGATTTCTTGGAGTCGCCGTCGGAGGCTGCCGCATAGCCTGCACCATCTCGGTGAGGCCCTGAACCCACTGCATCAACAGGTTAAACTGCTCCAAATCTACCATGGCCGCCAGTGGAGGTGGAGGTTGAAGTGTCGGTGATGGAGCAGGAGTGGATGGATCCGACTCAGATCTGACGACAGATTCGGTAGATCTCCGGATAGTCGCCTTCTTTTGAGACATTTTTTGGGATTAAATAAGAGGATGGAGATGAATCTTGGAGGAAAAGGTCAGTAGGATCGGCTGAGCACTCCTTTAAGAACAAGGATACCTCAGAGACAGAGGCCCTTTCTCTAGCGCTAATTCTGTTGGTGCAGAATCTGATCAACGCCGAGATGAGCTGGAGTCGAAGCGGACGAGGTCACCGCCAGTGACCTATAAAACAAAGTCCCATCCGAAGTCGGTGGTGGTGGCTCTGACGGGACCCTCCGACGATCAAGTCAGCTCTTCGGCCAATAGAAATAGAGTGCTCAGGCGAGAGCTCAACAACATTTCAGAAAGCAGAAGAGAGCTTCGAGAAAACGTATCTGGAGGATCTCTTTTTATAAGCGGAGCTTGATTGATGGTGATAGCTGCAGCTATCTGGCAGCGGGCCGCTCGAGGCCTGGTGGAGTTCAGTACGGAAAGAAAAGTGTCGTCAGGCTAATGGTGACAGCCATACCATCCAGTAGCGTCGTTTGTGGCAGACTGATGGCGATCGTTCGTCGAGATTTAATAGCCGTAGCTCTGAAAAAGCAGGCATTGGTTGATGGACTTCGGCATATATAAATTTCAGAGAAGTTCGAACTTCTGAAGGGAATACGTCTGGAGGGAATTATCTGAGAGTAATCCGCTGGAGGAATCCAACTGAGGAAGAAGTCCGAAAGGAGTTCGACTCCTGATGGAGTTCGGCCGAATGGAAAGTTCGGAAGGAGTTCGGCTCCCGTAGGAGTCCAACTGGAGGAGCTCGGAAGAAGTTCGGCTCTCATAGGCGTCTGACTGGAGGAGTGCGGAGGAAGTTCGGCTCTCGTAGAAGTCCGACTGCAGGAGTAATCCGGAAGGAGTTCGACTCCCATAGGCGTTCGACTAGAGGAGAAGCTCGAAAGGAGTTCGGCTTCTATAGACGTCCGACTGAAGGAGTGCAGAGGAAGTTCGGCTCTCGTAGACGTCCGACTGAAGGAGTGCGGAGGAAGTTTCACTCCCGTAGGAGTCCGACTGAAGCTTGGCCGCTGAGAAGTTCGGCCTGCTGAAGGGATTCGACAAAGACTCGACCACTGGGGAGTTCGACCGGCTGAAGAAGTTCGGCTAAGGTTTGACAGCTGAGGCTCTTCCATGATCACCGGTTGCGTTGGACTAACCATCAGACTGGACTTTGGTAGAAACGGAATTTATCCCCAATAAATATTATGAATTATATATTTATTAAAAAAATTAAAATATTCCTCTTAGGATGTCTGACACACTAGTTAGCTAGTAAATTAGTGATAATATCAGAACCTCATATGGTTGTGTGGGGCTCGGATGGGGTAAGGGCAAATGCCATGAAATGCTAAAAACTGGCTGCTAAAAACAATTAGCAGGCAGATATACAGATATTGATATGTTTATATCAGAAATAATATTTGTTTTTCTAGATGGTAAGAAATAGGTTAGTGCATCTGAGGCTCAGTATCATAGCAAAACATGACTAGATTCTCATATGCAAAAAAATTAATATTGACATCATGTTCTGTTTCCTAATTAAGTTACAGTTGTTTGATTAATATTAACATAATAACAAGTTTACTTAAATGAAAGATTTGTCAGGATTTTTGGGGCCACAGCCTCTTTTGATAGATATTTATTCAACACCCCGTTTGGATTGAGAGAAATGAAGAGAATAGAGAGGAAAATGAGGAGAAAAATCAATTTTCTCTCGTTTGTTCAGAAAAATAAGCCAATAAGTGGAGGGAAAAGAAAGGGAACATGGAGAAGTTCTCTCTCCAAAATCACATCTTTGTCTATCCAAAAGAAGAGACATCCAGAGAGACAAGAAACTAAATGCTTACAATAAGTTTTTTATTCTTATCCCCCCCCCCCCCCCCAAAAAAAAAAAACCAGACAGATCAAATAAATTTCTCGTTTTCTCTCTTGTACATACAAACAAGAGAAATATTTTCCCCCTTCTGATCTCTTCTCCCTTTTATCTTCTCTTCTTTCCATTGCATCCAAACAGAGTGGAAAGGTTTTGTCTTATCTGTCTTGAGAGATTCTTCCATAGTTGGTCGAGTATCAGGTGTTACTTGATATTCAACAAAGAACATTGCATCATAAAAGTCGTGTGTGAGTGCCCAAACTATATATTCAGGCGAAATCAAGCACAAAATTTTCTCAAACATAAATCAGTATATCTAAAAATTTATTAGCTGATTAGCTTTTCCTGTATCACAAGAAAGCAGAGCATCCGTAAGGAGCTCTAGGTACCATCTTTCTTAAAAAGTGTAGGGACACAAGAAGTTATTATATCAGTTGGCTTAAAATCGTACTGGAGGCACAGACAAGACAACAGTCGATAACATCCAATTCAAACAGAACATGATGAAAGAATAAAAGGCTAAATGCTAAGTAGTTACCTTGTTCGGCAAGGGCCTCATCCACCACCTTGCCGACCTATATTTTTCCAAAAAAAAAAAAAAAAAAAAACACATTTAACATATATTGAGTATCAGCAGAAATATGTTCCTCATCCCAATTACCAGGAATAATAAATAAATACATAAATAAATAAATTATATCCCAACCTTATTGAAATGCTCGTACTGTCTGTTTCCCAGACCAAACACAGCATACTGTAGATTCTGAAGCCAAACTCCCTTCTCCTTCCCCTAAAACCAAAAAGGCAGACACTTCCTTCAGTACGCCTTGGCAAAATACAATGCAGAGGAGACAAAATTTTACTACAGGCTATCAAAATCTTCTCTAACCTCGGTAAACCATTTGTAGAACCTAGCAGCATTATCCGTCGGTTCACCATCTCCATAACTGTGATTTCCAAACCAAAATTGGTAAATTAAAATAAATAAATAAATGCAGGGGAAACTGGAAGGGACATACAAATTGCAACTCACGTTGCCAAGAAGAACAACGCCAACGTCTCGTTCTTCATCTTCTCCTCGTACTCATCATCATCAGGTGCGTAATCATCCTATGAATAATGGAGGAAAAAAAAACGAGCCAATGATCAAGATCAAACCACAAATAATCAATCAAACGGGTAATAATTCTCGACTCATCTGATAAAATTCCAAGAAAAGAAAAGGAAGTAGAGAAAGTCGTACTAGATCAACAACTTTGAAGACGGCCTTCTCATATCGCGCCCTTGCCTCCTCGGCCAGAGCCTGGTCAAGAATGGGATCTTTTAGGTTAGGAGAAAGAACTTGAAAAAAGGATAACCCAGAAAAAAACATTGTTTTTGAGGGGGGAATAGGTTCCAAGTCCAGAAGTGAGGCGGAATCAAATCGAAGATCCTGACCTTGGCGAAGCCTTCCGCGGTGCCGGTCTGGGTGCCAAAGAAGACGGTGACCTTCTTTCTCCCGCTATCAAGCTCGTCCTCCGTCTCTTCCCTGAACTCCAGCGGCCGCGGGGGCTCGACCGCCGGGGTGGCCTTCTTGCCGCCCGATCTCCGCCAGAGCAGCAAGAGCGCGCAGCCGAGCAGCACGGCCACCGACGTGGTAAGCACCGCCAGCAGCTCCCGATTTTCCCGGACCTCCGGCGGCACCCCCTCCCCGTCGTACTTCCCGTTCAGGATAGCCGACAGCAGATCCAGCGCCAAGGACTTCATCTCCCCCAACGGCATCCCAATCGCCTCCCTCTCCCCCTCGTTGTCTCTCGCTCGGTTTTCTTGATTCTTGGAGGAGGAGAGGAGGGGAGAGAAGAGAGAGAAGAGGGAGCGGGCGAAGGGTTTGGTGAGAGAAAGAGAGAGAGAGAGAGAGGGGGGGAGCCGGTGAAACTTGAAAGGGCGTACAGGTTGGGGGGGGGGGGTTATGTGGGTTCGGGCAGGGCAGAGCCAACGACGTGCACCAACCGAGGGATGGACGGTTCAAGCCAACTACTCCTGAGAGGGGAGGGGAGGGGCTCGATAAGTCGGCCTGATGCTGCGTTGAAAATTTTTGGAAGGGCATCGTATGGAAGCAAGATTACCGAAATACCCTTAGGATTCACTGAATCCTGAAGTACCTTAGCGGATATTTGCATTAATTAGTTATCTTTTATTTAAAATTTATATATATTTTTTTATGATTTAATCTTATTTCTGGATTTGATAGTACGGTACCGACTCTTAGTACCTACTTGAAAAATATGGCAGGATGTATTTGGACAGACTTGGATATGATCTGTATTAATACATCCGTCGCCTCTAACCAAAATCCTATAGGAAAGAAAAAGAATAGTTATATAATTTTTTTTCTTTCAGACCATCAGTCTATTTTAGATATAGCTTGTATTAATTCAACATCCTTGCGGTTCAAATCCTATATAAAATAAATTTTATATATATATATATATATATATATATATATATATATATATATATTATTTTATTTTCTCTATTTGGATGCGATTTGTATTGATGGAATAATATTGCAACTCAAATTTTATAAGAATAGAAAAAAAAAATTTATAAATTTTTTTTTCTATGGACCAACAACCTCATGGGCTGAAAAAAAAAACTACGGGCTAGATGAGTCAACAAGCTTATTTTGGATGATTATCATGCCACATTACTTGCAGGTACAATTAATATGAAGGAGGAAGGATGTAATTAATGGATAATTATGATTATGTTGATGGACAAAGTACTCGGAAGGCATGTGAAGAAATAATAGTTTCTTTTTTAGAGAGAAGAAATAATGGTTTCTTAGAAGATTACCATTCCATCGTCTCATGGGATACCATGTGGCAAATGTAATGCATGACATTGGTTCCATAACAAAAGTCATCAAAGGATGATTTTGACCTTGACATCTAAGAGAAATTACTTAATGCATTGCGTTGATATGGGTGGACCATCGAGTATACACATATGGTTGATGCTTATGTTGCAATTAATGTATTCAACTCAACAATTATGTTTCACTGTCTTGCAGTAAACTATGTGCCTTTAAGGTGAATCCTTCGATGTCATAATCCTGAATCTGGGGCGTTAGAGGGTCATTGCATTGCCATGGTACATGATTCATCCATTTTCGAGTTCCATGTATTTTTGTGACCTACCACGAGTCTGCCAGAGAGTTTCTGATGCCAGGTCCCCATCATGACAAGACTTATAATAGTTGATCTCACTTAATATATTCATGAGTTCTACTATTGAAGGTGTGACACCTTGTCTAAAATTATAAGGCACATTTGATGCAAGTGCCAGTAATTCCCCCCTCTTTTTTTTTTTTTTTTTAACGTGTGAGAAAGAGATGAAGATTTCGAACAATATTAGTTAAGTGTTCTGATATGTTCTTGTGGTATGATTTGATTGAAAAGCCTATTAGCTTCATCCTAAGCATGGAAAGGTAATTACGATTGTTTTCATCCTCTTCCGCTACGGGCACATAACATAACATGTACATGATGAAAATGTTGGTACAGATAAAAAATGCTCTTCGGCGATGATTATAGCAATTGTACTCGAAACTATATTGATCTTGAAGTTGTACATTTAAAATTATTGCAAAATGATTAATTCAAATGTGGGGAGGGTAAAAATGAATACGAAATTCATTCATTATCTTAAATAAACATCAATATAGTAAAATAAATCGAGTTCAAATCTGAGGTCAATAATTTTCTTATCTTGCCGTAAATTTTCGCGAGCACTATTATGGTACATAATATTTTAGAGAATTATATTTCTAAGTGAAAAGTAAAAGCCGTTGAAACCACGGAATTGTCCCGTTGGATTGCTCCACATGACGAAAATGACGGTCTAGGCCTCTAGATATACGGGACTTAGATATTGCACAAAGGGTCAGATATGACGTAGCTATTTGAAAACTCGAAGTCGCTTCTGGTGACCGTTACCGAAACCGGGAAGCAAAAAGTTTGAACAATTGCCGAAGGAAAGAAAAAAAAAAAAAGATAATTAACTTTATTTCTCAAGGAGTACATGCTTCATCAAATTATGTTCGATCATGATGATTATTGGGGAGCTAGGATATAAGGCCAATCTATGACTCACACCTAACTTTCACATGTGAGATAAATTTTCTATCACAATGGATGAGAAATTATTGGTTAGATCGGATCCATTAGCATAGTGATAAGCTAATTCAATAAGAAATATATATAAATATGAAGAAAAAAATTTAAAAAAAAATAATACATAGATATTTGCACATGTTAACTAATCCATCAGCTTAACAATAGATCCGATTCAACTAAAAATTTTACTTAACAGACATAAAGATGTTGTTTGCTTTCGTGACCGCATAATATTTATTATAGGGTGCTGATCAAAATTTGCAACATAGTCTTTTCTTCTTCTTCTGATGTGAGTTTTCCGAATTCTACAGCGTTATTCTATCTTTTTAAAAAAACAATAATAGGTGCATCAACCTTGTTATTTTGTTGGCAATTGGATACAACTTTTAACAGAGCTCCCATGCAGCTATCACTTAGGATGAACGAAGTTACTGGAGCAGCATGCATCTAGGAGAAGAATATTTATATTGACGAATCATTGTTTCCGATATGGGTGCAGAACGCTGATGTTTTTTCCCGATTGTTTTGTTTCAGAGGTGAAAAATCCCACGGTGTCCCATGGCTGCAAGAATGGTCAAAACTGCAGAAATATAGCTTCAAGGAGATTGGGTTATTGTGATGTAATGCATGGATAAAGAGAAGTATTGGTTCTTGAACTCAACCATGTTAGCTGGACATTAAATACCTACAACAACAACTAGTTGACCTCATATTTAGTGAAGGAAATCAGTAGGCTGGTTAGGATCATCAAACTTGGGTTGAAGGTTGTCATATGAGGTTACCCAGATGCCAAAGGAGCCATGAGATCTGATCAGTTTAATCCCCTGCTGCAATCATTAAAAAAAAAAAAAAAACCTCTGTAAAGGAGGATCCATCCTAACTAATTAGAGATATGATGAAAAAGCTAAAAAAGACCCTTTGTTTTTTCCCCCGAATGTTAGAGACCTAGAGGGATGGGGGGGATGACATGGGCATTTGTGCAATTTTCTTTAAAACAGTTGACTAGACCATTTTTTGGAACACGTGAGAAGATTGCTCAAGTTAATGAGTTATGTCTAAAATGCTCCTACCATGATAAAGACATGCAACGATATAAGAGAATATATTGATGGTCAATTTACACCATCTAGGATGATGGTGAAGATCACCTGGTAGCTACCACATACATCTCCAGTTCAACGTGGAAGCCATGAATTGATTGCATGGCACCGTGACCACCAACACCCGTTCAATGAACTAAGAGGCGATTTGGCGGGTGCTTGGTAATCGCTGGCACTCCACCATGTCCTTTACTACTTTATAAATGCACTAGTGATCTTATAAATAAGACACATGTTGGAACAAGATATATATATTTGATAACCAACATACTAATCCATGGCCCTCAAATTTTATATTATCGTGCAAGCATAGAACAAAGAAACTAAGACTTTGTTTGGACTGGAGCCTCATCCTATAATAAGATGCATTTTTTTTATATATAACCCAAAAAAAAAATCTAAGGTGATGCCGTTCAATGGAAGTATTTAACTACAACGGGTAATTCAAGAGAATATATCATTTAAAAAAAAAAAAAAAAGGCTATTCTCATTTTCCCCGGTCAAGTTTTTCCGCGCCAGTTTCCGAGGTTATTCTCTCTTGTCACTGCTCGGCGGGTGCCACTCTAGGACCGGGGTTGTATCTTCGGCGCAAAAGAAAGATTCACTTACTTCACATGGATCCACCGTTGGATCATCCGTCGCGCATATCTCAAAGCACTTCTAGCCTCAACATATATCTCCACGCCACAACCGAACCCATACTTTTACGCGAGGTTTATTCCATGGATAACCTATCATGCATAAAATCGGTTAACCTTCGGAAGGACGATACGGATAGGGATATTTTAAGGATAGTTTGGTCATCCACTCATCTTGCGATGGACCGTTGTACCCTCCAATGCCATTCGCGCACGCGTTTTACGCCCTATGGCTTCCATTCCAACCATCAACAACCCAACTTGGAGACACCAAAATACCGTGGGCGCCGAATTCCCGCGCTTTTTTTTCCCGGAAGAGGGCAGAGGCCACTTTTTGTTTCCAGCTTTACGTATAATAAATAGTCATACCGGACGTGCTAGATTTTATTTTATAAATCTTGCTGTCGCAATGTCACATTAGTCGTATGATCGGACCAATTATTCTCGATGTGACTCACACCAATTCCATGGATCATGCAGCCATTTTGGCTTAACTAAAACGCGCAACATGACATTATTCAAATTTAAAATTTCTGAACAGTAACATTTAAAGAAAAAAAATCCGTTGTAATCGGAGAAAATTTGTAATGGCAGAAAAAGCTATGAGGACCTCTCTTTGTTTATTATTTATCATGATAATCATTATGTAATAAAAGTGATGGTGGCTATTTTAGGTTTGGAACTACTAACCTAGCAAATTATATACTATGACTTCAACTTGAAAAAAATATTTTTAGTTATATATAATAATTTAAAAAAGTATTATCATTATCTATTTCATCATTGCTTGTTTTTTTATTATAATGATAAATATTGATTATTTTAAAATTTATTATTTAATTATTTATTATTTAATTTATTTATATATACATGGAAAAATAAGAGCTGCTATCAAGCGTTAATAAAGGCTTGCGTTACATTAAAATAAATGAGCTAATATTTCGCACTTTGGGTTGGTCTATAATTTATAGTATTTTTTTTTCAATAAAAGCTTTACATCACCGTCTCAAAAAGAAAAAGCATAAATGGTTTGGGAGAAGGGGTGGGGGAGGGGTAGAATCTGCTCGGCTCTCTTTATAAGCCCTCTATCCTTGTTATTTAAAAAATATATACGTAACAAATAAGGTGATGGAGCGGATTAGATTAAACCGGAAGGGGAGAGGATTAGATCTGAACAAGATTGGAGGTGAAGAGAATGGAGAGAATGGATAAGATGGAGTCCTTGTATTAATTCAAACTTTAAATTTTTTTTTATCAAATTAATGTAACCCTAAATTTATATATTAAAATAATATAAAATTAAAAATATTATTTAGGATGATGTTTTTTATCATAAAATATTATTTCGAATGATGTTTTTTACCGGTCAACCAACTTACATGAAACTTAGCTGAAAAGCTAAAAAAATAAAATAAAAAATTAAAATAAAATTACCAGTTGCAACGTTGTTTTTTAACTCAAGTAGGCTGCTGAAAATGCTGGTTGGATCAAAAAAAACATATCATTTAAAATAATATTTTTTTAAAAAAACTATTCCAAATAATGTTTATAGCTTTTCGTATTAGATTGGTAAATAAATTTAAACGTGCATTAAATAGTGTTGGAGATAAATTTTACTTTCATCGAAGTCTAGTCTGATGCTTAGCCTAATGCAACTGGTAATCACGGAAGAGCTTCGATCGAAAATTCTTTCTTCAGTGGCCGAATCCCAACCGAACTCCTCCAGCAGTCGAATCTTAGCCGGACTTCTTCAACCAGCCGAACTTCTCAGTGGCTAAATCTTAGTCGAACTTTTTCAGCGGTCGAACCCCAGCGAAACTCCTCCAGCAGCCAAATCTTAGCCGAACTTCTTCAGCGGTCGAACCCCAACCAAACTCCTTCAACGGCTGAACTCCTCCAATGGCCGAACTTCTTCCGAATTTCTCCTTCAGTCAAATTCCTCCAAGAGTCGAACTCCTTTCAGACTTCTCCTTCAGTCGGATTCCTCCAAGAGCCCAACTCTTTCCAGATTTCTTTCTCAGTCGGATTCCTCCAGAAGCCCAACTCCTTCGAAACCTCTCCTTCAGTCGAATTCCTTCAAGAGCCCAACTCCTTCTGGACGTCTCATTCAGTTGGATTCCTCTAGGAGCCAAACTCCCTCCGGACTTTTTCTTCAGTTGAATTCCTTCAGAAGCTAAACTCCTTTCGGATCTCTCCTTCAGTCGAATTCCTTCAAGAGCCCAACTTCTTTCGGACCTCTCCTTCAGTCGGATTCCTCCAGGAGCCCAACTTCTTTCGGACCTCTCCTTCAGTCGGATTCCTCTAGAAGCTGAACTCCTTCCAGACTCCTCCTTCAATCAGATTTCTTTAGAAGCTAAACTCCCTCCAGACTCCTCCTTCAGTTGGATTCCTCCAAGAGCCAAACTCCTTTCGGACCTTTCCTTCAGTCGGATTCCTTCAGGAGCCCAACTCCTTTCGAACTTCTTCCTCAGTCGAATTCCTTCATGAGCCCAATTCCTTCCGAACCTCTCCTTCAGTCGGGTTCCTCTAAGAGCCCAACTTCTTTCGGACCTCTTCTTCAGTTGGATTCCTCTAGGAGTCGAATTTTTTTCGGACCTCTCCTTTAATCGGATTCCTTCAAGAGTCCAACTCCTTCCGGACTTCTCCCTTAGTCGAATTCCTCCATGAGCCCAACACCTTTCGGACCTCTTCTTCAGTCAGATTTCTCTAGGAGCCGAACTCCTTTCGAACTTCTTCTTCAATTGGATTCCTCCAGGAGCCAAACTTTCTTCGGACTTCTCCTTCAATCAGATTCTTCTAGGAGCCAAACTCCTTCAGAACTTCTTTTTTAGTCGGATTTCTCCAAGAGCCGAACTCCTTTCGAACCTCTCATTCAGTCGGATTCCTCCAGGAGTCCAACTCCCTCTGGACCTCTCATTCAATTAGATTCCTCTAGGAGCCAAACTTTCTTCGGACTTCTCCTTCAATCGAATTCCTCCAAGAGTCGAACTCCCTCAGATTCCTCTAGGAGCCAAACTTTCTTTGGACTTCTCCTTCAATCGGATTCCTCCAGGAGCCGAACTCCCTCCGGACTTCTTCTTCAGTCGAATTTTTTTAGGAGTCCAACTCCTTTCAGACTTCTCCTTTAATTTGATTCCTTTAGAAGCTGAAATCTTTTTGGATCTCTCCTTCAGTCGGATTCCTTCAGGAGCCGAACTCCCTCCGAACTTATCCTTCAATCGAATTTCTCTAGGAGCCCAACTTCCTTCGAACTTTTCCTTCAGTCGGATCCCTCCATGAGCCCAACTCCTTTCGAACTTTTTCTTCAATTAGATTCCTTCAGAAGCCGAACTCCCTCCGAATTTCTTCTTCAGTCGAATTTCTCCAGGAGCCGAACTCCTTTCAGACTACTCCTTCAATCGAACTTCTCCATCAATCAAACTCCTTTTAGACTTCTCCATCAGTCGAGCTTCTTCACCAGTCGGATTTCTTCTGAACTTCTTCATCAGTCGAACTCCATCCGGATTTCTCCAGCGGATTACTTCCAAATTTCAAGTAGTATTCCTTCCAGATGATCCCCTCTAACCATATTCTTCTTAGGAGTCTAAACTTATCTGAAATTGACATACATCAAAGCTCTTCATCCCTCCATGTGGCTCTGAGTGGCTCAATATCGAACGGCTACGGCTGTCACTATCAGTCTGCTGCAGATGGTGCTCCTCTCCGTAATAAATTTTATGCAGTTTCGAGCGATCAGCTACCGAACGACTACGGCTGTCACTATCAGTCTGCTGCAGGTGGCGCCCCTCTTCATAAAAAATTTCATGCGGCCTCGAGCGATCAGCTACCGGATGGTTATGGCTGTCACTATCAGTCTGCTACAGACGGCACCCATCTCTATAATAAATCCTATGCGGTCCTAAGCGGCCAGCTATCGGATGGCTACAGCTGTCACTATCAGTCTACTCCAGACTCCATCTATAAAAAAGATCCTCCAAATATATTTTCTCTAGGCTCTCTTCTCCTTCCCAAAATTCTGCCGAACTCTTTTCTAAGCACTCCATTCCTAATGGCCAAAAGAACTGATTTGATCGTCGAAGGATCCTTCCTGAGCTACCACCATCGACTCCGAATGAAACTTTATTTTGCAGGTCACTGATGATGATCTCTTCTTTCTCAACTCCAACTCGATCCAGTATCAACCAGATTCTGCACCAATAAATAGATAAAAAAGTTTTTTTAAAAAATTAGCATGGTAAAGGACTTGGATAAGATGGGATAAGAGGAAAGCCTTGACTCCTAAAATAAAGATGGACCATAGGATATGCCGATTTCAATTTTATATTTAAATTTATCTAAATATATATAAAAATTTAAATATATAATTGATAATTATATTTATATCTATTAAAAATAATAATCATATTCTATTTGCAACTCTTTAGTTTTATACGGTGCTTATGAATTTTTTTAAAAATATATATACATATTTGCATAATATTAACTTGATTCATCATTTACTTAATAATATTTATAATTATGTGACTATTATGAAATCATACCATCTTGATCATGGTCCTCAATACTCATTCTCGGACATTATAACTCAATGGTTATAGTCAGATACAATTGTTGACTAGAGATCGAAGTATATTAGTTGACCTGGGTCACAAGCTTCGTTTAAAAATCTTGCACCTTCTATGAGGGACTTTCAGCCATATTACATCCCGCTTAAAGTCATGATCCTCGTATTCTAGCTGAGGAATTCATTATTTGACCACCAATCCAGAGATCAGACGTTTATCGATTCTAGGATTGGAATCTCATCGATGATATGGGATGGAATCCCATGACCAATGTGGATACAGATATATTTGAGTTAAAGTCTCGGCTACATGCTGACCTCAGGCCATCAGCCTATCAGTCATATAAAAAATTTAAAAAAAAAAATTCTAACAAACTCACATCATGCACGACTGATAAACCCGATTTGCATGTTAGTAGGCAAATTCCTTATTGTAATGGACTGATAAATCACAATCTCGTCTAACAAGCCTATGAAATGATATATATCTCTACCTCTATCCAAAGAGATAACGAGGGGATTTTCGAGGTATGCAATGCAAGACAAGCTCTCATACTCCCTTTCTCTTATCATGTTCAAGCTCCGACTAACTTAAGCATCAAAAGATTCTCCATCGAAGAATCCTAGCAAGTGTGAATTTCTTCTGTAGATTTCTTTTGGCATCCTATTCCCGAATCGATGTTCATCGATCCCCAGCCACATCTACACCCATCAGGGTCTTGCAACGACAATGGCTCTAAAATTTAATTATCCAAGTTATATACTTATTTATATCTAATAATATCCAATTTGTATTTGTATATATTTAAATTAATTATGGATATAAATTTTTTCATTCGATCAATATCGATATTCATATACTAATATTTGATTATCGAATCTAGTTTCAACTCCTCTTCCATCTCCTCTTTCTCTTCTCAATATTAATAAAATAATACATGCTATATCAAAATTAAAATAAAAATTCTAAAAATTTTGAACAATTGGTGGTCCCCTTTCTAGAAAAAAGAAAAAAAGAAGTAGAAGCAATTGATGGGACTGCAAACGAGAAACGGATGCATCTATTTTGCAGCAATAGATCCATCAAAGTCATTAAGAGGTGGGAAGGGAAGGTTGTTGGGTTCCAACCGCAAACTTCGTGCTGTGCCATTTGATCCCTGGGGTTAGTGGATCCTCGTACCATTTCTTTTACTTCAGTACGGTAACTTTTTTGTGAATCACTTTCGGTTCGACTTTGATCGTGAATTGAGAACCGTAGATATATGATTATATTTTTCTTCCATGATCCGGGCCCGCATTCATATCAATTATATTTTTTCCAAGAGAACTAAACAACCATATTTGGAGAAATAGGCAACATTAAAGCTAGACTATTTAGGATCCGTTTGGATATTCTCACTGGGAGCCTATTGGTCGCTATGCGAGTATCTTCTAAAGCCCCACCAATTTCCCACTCCAAAGTTCAATCTGGGAGTCTGTTGGTTTATAGGAATAAAAAAAGGCTTATAAAGGTTAATTTTTCTTCTTTTCATAGAATTTGGGCTGGAGTGATGTTAAGTTGATACGGGCCAGGCTCAAATGGATATCTCTTTCTCAATCTATGAATCCAGTATGAAATTCAGACAAAATCCTAGATTGTCCAAACAGGCAGTGGGCGGCGAATCTATTCAATCAATGTTAACAAATAAAATATATTTTTCTTTCAATTTAGAGTTTTAAATGATATATCTATGAAATAGATTCAGATTATCTTAAATAAGAAAAGATCCCATGTGCTAATTGGGTTTAACAGGTTCACATCTTACTCAATTTAGGAGATGTCTTGAGTTCAAAGATGAGTCATGGAATCCCCATTTATTTAAGAAAGAAAAAAAGAGTCTGGTGAATTTTACAATAAAGGTTTTATGTAAGAATGTGGGATGTTCTCACAAATACATATTTAGGAATCCCCAAACAATTTTACCCGTGGATTGAACTACAGGATGGCGATGTATGCTTATGTTCAGTATGCATGTATTGCGCATCCCATACATATAATTCAAATATCCGATATATATTTATTTAAGCTATCATTTATCTCATATTTAGACTCGGAATAAAATTTTTCATTAACCTCCAAATGTATATTATATATTATCCAAAAAGAAATGCAATATTTTCTGCAAAATGGGTTATTAAGTTGAATTTTTTATTCAAAATATATAAGAGTAAGATACAACCAGTAAGCTAGCAAGTATACATTATTTGAGGCTTAAAATATAATAATTCAGGACCTCACTAAAAAAGACTAGCAATAAAGTATTATTTGGATTCCTTGGTCTTGTATAAATATTCAAGATTTTTTCAGCGAATAATCGATATGAAACTAAATACATGTTGTCCTCGCTAAGTTAAGAGTCCAAATTCATGCAAACTCATTCATAAACACCATAAGCAATCCATGATCAGATCTAATAAACCCGCACTATATATAGTATCCTATGGTCCACATGAGTTATGAGCTGAACCGACTATGGTATCATTTGTAACAATCAATAATCTCACATCAAATTCTTGATCCTATATAAGTATCGAGATTTTTCTAATAAATAATTGATGTAGAACTAAATATGTAACTGCATGAATCCTCACATAAAACATATACAGAAGTATTATTAAGCTTTGAGATTCTCTCTAGTATTATATGGTTCATCATGTTTTGCCATTAGTTTCTTAATTATTTCTTTGGCATGATTGTCCACTCTCTTGAACCTCCTCTTCCTCCTTTTCCTTTTTTTTTTTTTTCTAATTCTTGCTATCATATATTACCTCCTTGTTGACTCCTAGTTATTACTTACCAATCAAGTTTGTTCTGTAGCATTATATCATACTTATTTTGATTTCTTATATATAATACTATAAGTTTAATTATACCACTACTAGCATAAACATTTGACTTAAGAGCAATGCTTTAGCATGTTTTTAAAGTAGTGGCCATTCCTTTATTTATTTTCAATAGACAAATTATACCTTCTTATGATTTAGATATATCCATCAAAAGAAAATAATGATATTAAATTATTCTATATAAGCAAAAAATTCAACTATTAAACCCTTCAAATTCACAAAGATACAGCCTAGAAAACAATCAAAAGAACAACACCAATGACAAGCCCAACGATTGAATCAACCATCATTCGACTGGCTGAAGAACTGGATGCAGACATATTTGCAACTTTTCTAGGAGAGGTGGGTGATGCTACAGGTGCATCTGAAGCCGATTTTTTTGTTAATGGTTGTGATGCATTTGCCTTTAGAGCATCTGCAGGGCTGTCAACCGCGTTGGGAGCTTCCACAGGAGCATCAGTCATTGTCTTTTCAATAGGGGCTGGTGCATTTATTGTTGACTTCGCTGGTTTAGCTACTGGTGTCGGAGCTGGAGCATTTTTTGGTGCCTTAGATGATGATGATGACGATGATGTTTGCTTTGCACCCTCAATACCAGGTGGGATGATTGGATTAGAAATTTGGAGAATTGATATGTTATAAGGTATGGTCATAATTACCTTGCTGAAAGTGGAGCTGAGAGGGGCCTTCGGAATAGCGGACCCAAAGAGCATCACTTCATTAGGCTCGCTGGTGACATTTAAGAATCCTAAACTATTGTTTGCGATGCCGGTGGTCTGGAAGAGAGTGGTGAGCAGAGCACTCTTGTTGAAAATATGAGTAAGCTTATTTTGGTCATAATAGTCAAGGATGACATGAACAGCCATGACACGCTTAAGGGTCTCAACGTCGAGGGATGAGAGAGGAGACATTTTGGAGTTATCAACAACAAGAACAGTGATTGCTTGGCGGCGATTGATCTCGTCGGCAAGTTTGGTTCGTGTAAGATAGTTGTTGAAGGTAGCAAAATCAGAGAATGGCTCGAGGATCTGTGTGACATTGTAGGCCACAACAGATGATAGGAGTAAGGGCAAGAGGAGGAAGAGGGCTTGGGGCTTGGGAGCCATTTGGAGGGAAAGCTGAGAGAGTAGAGTTTGTAGGGGAAGATAAGGCTAGTGAGTGAATATGTAGGGGAAGAAATTTGGAAGGTGAGAGCTTAATTAGGATTGCTATATTTAGAATTTTGAGTTCCGGTTAATAAATAGTGATTTAAAGTTGGTGACATTATGACATTATTATAGCCAGCAAAATTTAGTTGGTGACAGGTAGTTCAAATAAATAGAAGGAAAATTAGCTTTCAATTAATTCTAAGAGGTTGAGGCTCTGAAGCGGTTTGAATTGTCAGAGGCTGAGGTGCTTTAGCTGGCACACGGTAAGGAGTCCGTTTTGGTGGTTAAAAAAAACCGTCGCCATTCCCTACATTAGGATATAGTCAGCAAGTGAGTTGGGTTCCTTACGCCAAGCTAGATGCGCCACATTGGTCGCATAATACCTAGCAACAAGGTGGCACACATGACCCGAAAAAATAACCAGAAATATCCAATGCAAGTGCAAATCCTATGAGATTATACTGGATTAGAAGAAAGACTATTGAAATTTTTAAAGAAAGACTTTTTAAGTTTTTTCTTGAATCTCAAAATAGAAAACGTTT
Organism: Cocos nucifera; assembly: GCA_006176705.1. NCBI lineage: Eukaryota > Viridiplantae > Streptophyta > Magnoliopsida > Arecales > Arecaceae > Cocos > Cocos nucifera. The sequence goes on from QRFJ01000011.1 coordinate 1,766,922, forward strand.
TGATCGAGGATCGATTTATAAATCCTGTAATAAGATTTGAGAAAAAGAGTGGTTACTTTGTTTACCAAATAAGGAAAGTCATGATAATGCAGAGTGACAATGATCATTAATATTCACCTTTCATACGAGTACAAATGAGCACGAATAAATCATAAATATATACAATGTTTATAACTTGCGATTGAAAGTACTATTATTTCGAAGTATATTTCCTTAAACAATGCACTCTATTTATATAAATACAAAAAATATATCATAGATCCCTTTGCTTGATGATAAAGCCATCCATTAATAATTAAAACCATATATCGATTCCATATCCGACACGTATAATAACACTAACGCCTAAGATGTTCATAGATATATGCAAGATTCTGGTTTTATTTAGTTCGTCAATAACCTTGATTTAGTTTGAGTAAAATTGCATATGTAAATTTGTTTAGCCCAAGAATTTTTTTGGCCCCTCAATTAAGTCGAATGGAAAGGTATTCTTTAGGCGCCGGCTGGTTGGGGGGGCCTGCCCTTCCCCAGAAGACATCGCCCTAGCTGAAGTGGGAGTCCATTTCAGGTATCATCAAGATAATTTACCAGAAGCCCAGTGGGCACTTTCAAATACCGAGCAGGATTAAAATTGATGTTTGATGAACAAATGGTCGTACTGCATCACGAAATAATTTGAAATTGGAGAAATTTGAGCTATAAAAACAACTATAAAAGCAATTCATGTACATGAATTCCCTTTAGCCATATGAGCAGCATCCACCACCAAGAAACAAAGCAATTTTTATATGAATTGTACCACATGGTGAAGAAAGTTGCGTGAGACGTGTGAATAATATTTAAGAAAATGCTGAAGGTCGCCCATCCAGTCTCCGCCCGCTTCACCGGCCTCGGCAATCCTGATCGCCAAATGAGGTTGGTGAACTTGTATTATTAGGTGAATGAACAGGTGATACCAATTGCTAGTGACTAGGATTACTGGTGATACACTAATTCAAATCATCTAGAGAAAATAAAAGAGATGCCTATGGGACTTGGTTTCACTGCTTCTACCACTTGCTCTCAGTCTCGACTAAGAAACAAAGCACTTGGATGGTGGTCCTCCAGAAAAGAAAAGAAAGTTTTCAGTGACTCCACTTGCATTAGAGTTTTAACATGATGGTTAAGATTAATTCCGGTGACTGGAGTCTGAATCTGGAATTATGTCATTTTGTTCTGGAAGGAAAACCGAAATACTTCAGCAAGCAATAACCTTCAGAAAGAACCCAACCCAAAAGTTGAATTGGAAGTGGTCCATCTGCTAGCTACGACCACTCATTGGGTGTCCATAATCACTAATGACGAGAGCAAAGTGGTTAGCTCCAGAGTGGCATGAAAGCAACTCTTGCAGCAAGCCGTGCCGATCAAACACCAAACAGAGACCTACACAGATGCTCTTCTATTATTACGAGCTAACTTCAAAAACCGAGGGCCTATTCGGATGGTCTTATTGGATTCTCAGGATTGGAAACATGTTTTTTAGAATTATAGAATATGAGACCCGATTCAGCCCATGTCAACTGAATTTCTTCCCATCCATTCCAGTAGGATGGGAAAATAAACCGGTGAGGCCTTTTTTTTTTTAATTATTTTTTATTCGCACTGGATTTGAGCCAGCCCACTCTTTAAAAAAAAAAAAAAACCTTGTGAATTCTGTGAATATAAACCTAAAATCCTGTTGGATTGTATAAAATTATTCAAACAGGTCCTTAAGAAAATTACCGTCTTGATTTTTTTTCCCAGAAAAAGGAAAAAAAAAAAATACCGACTTGATTCTTATAAATGATCACCAGGCTTTCTTTTAGACTAGGCATTTATCATTTGGTATATGCTTTCTCATTTAGTATAAATGTTTCTTTCCCCATCTTCTCATACTCTAAGGTCTGGCTGCCAGTAATTCAACCTTTATATATCTCCTCCCACAGATCTTTTCCTCATGTCTATACAAATCAAAGGAAGTTGTTAACATCGCGTGCTGGAAGAATCCACTGAATCCCATTTTTATTTCTCTTTCTAAGCTGAGAGTAATGCCAACATAAACCACAAACAAGAAAAGAATTTAAAAGCTCTATTGGTGCTCACCTAATGGTAGATTGTTAGACCAGCAAAAGATGGCATCTTCAAATTAACACATTTTAATTACAGAATTTAAAAGCATGATGTAAACTACCAATGATGCGAGATAATTAAACATTGCAACATGGCAAGACAATCTTACGAGTGCAACGTCCTTTCATCTCCTTAACGAACAGGCTGACAGGTTTGCTCATATAAAAATACAAAGAAAGTGCAACATGATCCGATGTGGAAGATATACATGGCTATGGAGATGATATCCATGCATGCTGCATTAAGATGAGATATTGAGGAGCCGTAGTTCCTTAGTTAGATAAGTTTTTGTGGTTGTAATAACTCTCATTAAATCATGGACATCGTGCAATAAATATGATGAAAGACGGTGAATCCCATAAAATGGCTGGAACACGCATAGGCAGAAAGATGAAACATTAAATCCAGGCTCCTTTAAAGGTCATGCATCCCATAAACTTGAACTAACACGCATAGACAAGACACAACTAAGACACTCTAGAATGTTAGAAAAGCTAAGAAGTTGCATGTCAGATGACCTTTTGAAGCAACTTAAATATCTTATAATAAACAAGCAAATTTTACCGATACGATATTTTTTTCCCATCATGTCACGATTTTATGATACAATTGGACTTGCCAGACAATTGCACAAGCTGTTTCTACATCAAATATTATAGCACACAGCTAGCATTCAAAGCTTCAGAATGGTTTCTGTGGTGACCTATGGTAAGTTCAATAACAGAAACAAAAACCAATCCAGCTTTCAGAAAATTTGTCCCAGGAAAAAAAAAAAAAAAATCAATATATAACATTTAATATAATGTCCTTATGAATTGCAGATTTCTCAACATTTTTTGGCCCCATTACCTTTATGAGGATTCAAATGATCCCCTAAAATCATATAAGCTGAAATAATTATGTAAACAGAGCATAATCCATAAACAAATGAACCAAAAAAATAGAAACTCAGATGTAGCATCAGAAAACCTAAATCCCTCATCAAGTTTAGCTTTAGTTTAATGACTGAAACCTTTGAAGAGAGAATGCCGGAAAGTGAAAGAGAAAGTACTAAGAATAATTCATTCATCGACAGGACAAACAATTAATTATAATATTAGTCGAATGCCGAACATGATTTCCAAAGAGAAGAAATAATGTGAGAGACTTGACAAGCTTGTGCGGAGATTGTTGCTTATAAAACAAAACTACACGGTTTACGAGCAAGGCCTTGAATAAATATGGCAATATGCACAGAATAATCACCATGATATCCTTTTACGATGGAAAACATATAATCACCAACTGACTGGTTAAGCTAACAGATCAAATACATGGATGATTACCTCTGCTCAATGATTCTGCTTCCATTTCATCATGTGCCCATGTTTTTTTGTTCCCCTTGATATTATTTTTTTTATTGTTTGGTTCTTCAAGAAACAAAAAAAAGAAAAAGAAAAGAAAGAAAGATATCGTCTTTATTTCATCAATAGTCCATATAGAGGATAAAAGAAAACATAAAGCCCATAAGAGTCCCTCCCTTTCCCACATCTCCATTGCCCTGCCTTTGTTCTCTCTGCTCAAAAGCACGTCTCCACGATACATAAATTCTGTAATAATAGAAATTTGCAATAAATTACCCCGCGGCAAACATAAAATGGTTCAGCATTTGCCCACATAAAATTTATTTTCTTGATGTTAATCGAGTTCTTGGCTGTACAAATATCCGCGATGATAAACTTAGAGTGCGGTTGATCAGCCATTAAAAAAGTATTCTTTTTATTTTTTTAAATTTTTTTTAAAAAATAAAAAATAATATTTGATAACATCATAAAAAGTAAAAATTAAAAATTAAAAAATTAAAATAATTATTTTATATGCAAAACAAAATTTTTTTATTTTTTATTTTATATATAATTATTTTTTTACTTTATAGCAACATAATTATCAAATATGCTTTTTATTTTTACTCAATAGTAAAAATTAAAAAAAATATTTTTTTTAAAAAATTAAAAATTAAAAAATATAATCAAATGTACTAGAAAAAAATAAATAAGTTTTTTTTTTATAAAAATAGATGAAAATCGGAGGCCGTCTTGGATGGATGGATGAAAGTATCACCAAATTCATCTCCAAAGCAAAAGGAAATCAAATATCTTTTGCTAAGACATCACGCCAAGAACCGTCGAGTTTTTTGGTAAAGCAATGGAAGAATGGGGAAATTAATTAGCCAGAAAAGCGACGAAGCAAATCTTAGGTTTCAAGACAACGATGATAACGAGATGAAACTGACGGACAGTGGAAAGAGATATTAGGGCTCGAATCAGTTTACGTGAGTCCCAATAAAAAATGGCCAAGGTTTCGAAGACCAAAGAGTGGTATGACTAAACGCCCAACAAGTGAACTCCTAATTACTTGGATTAGAACTCTCCATGCGGGGTGGGCCAAGGGGAAATTAAATTACTTGTGGCTCCCTACTGAACGAATCTTTATTAGTCATCCTTTTAAGATTTTTAATTTTATCTTACAAAATTGCATTTGCAGTTTTGGTACAGGATCCATGAAGGCAAAAGTTATTCACGTGTTTCATCGGTATATTAACTGCCGAGAACATATTTAAAATTTTGTAAAATTTATAGGTTGGGCTATTACAAATATCAAACACATTTTATGAGATTTTTTTGCCTTGTGTTTGTAGAATTTGAACCAACCTAATAGCCCAATCTGTAATACAATATTTTTTGTGGTTGTATCAGTCCCATCCATAAATCCTATAAATTTTTAGATTCAATTATCCAAACGGACTTTAAATAGGGAGATAATTAATGAAACTAAGACTATGCTTATCAACTTCCAAGCCCACAATTTAACATCTCAAACCGATAAGATTACAATCAAACAAGCCACGACCTCCCACACGCTCAATTAAATTAGCAAGCACCTAGGAGAATAACCCCCATGGCAAGTCCTATGGTTGCACCCACTGCTACTCGGCCTGCCGAAGAGGGGGGAGTAGGCGCTTCACCAGCTTCGTCGGTTGAGGTAGTTGGCGCTTCAGACACGTTCTCGCTTGATGGTGCCGATGCACTAGTCTGTGGAGCTGCCGTAGGAATTGGAGCCATCTTTGGAGCATTTGCAGGGGCAGTGGCTGCCGCCTTCTCCGTAGGAGCAAGATCTGGTGTGGGTGACACCTGCTTCGTTGGAGATGAAGCAGTCGGCGGCGGGGTGGCGACTGGTGCAGGTGTCACCTGCTTCGTTGGAGATGAAGCAGTCGGCGGCGTGGAGAGGGGCGCAGGTGTCGCCTGCTTTGTTGGAGGTGAAGCAGTAGGCGCAGGTGTGGTCTGCTTTGTTGGAGATGAAGCAATTGGTGGTGTGGTGACAGGTGCAGGCGTCTCCTTTACACTATCAATACCAGGTGGGATGATGGGATCGGAGATATGGAGTATTGATATGTTGTCAGAGTCTGTTTCAATCATGTTAAGCAAGTAGGAGTCGCTGGGAGACCCCGGGGCACCCGAACCAAAGACAATTTCCCTCATAGGCTTCTTAGATACTTTCATGTACCCATTTTGGTTGGTTGCAAGGCCAGTGTTTTGGAAAAGGGTGGGGACGAGGGTACTCTTATCATGGCGGTGGCTGATACTATAGGGGTCGTAATAGCCAAGGAGGACATGGACGGACATGACATTCTTACGAACTTCAGTTGGAAGGGACGAAATGGATGATATTTCTGAGTTCTTAACAGCAAGAACCGTGATGTTGTCACGGCGGTTGATCTCATCAACAAGGTTAGCTTCTATGAGGTATTGGGTGAAGGTAGAATAATCACTAAGTGGCCTGAGGATCTCAAGAATATCAAAGGCCGTGACTGGAGAGAGGAGGAGGGGTAGGAGGAGAGGAGGAGGAGTGCTTGGGGCTTGGGGGCCATCTTCTAATGGCCTTGGCTTGAGATGCTAATGCTACAAGGTTGAGATGGGCCCTGGTGGGGAGGGGAAGGAGTTGGGTGGGGGGGATATATGGAGGGTCGAGGTTCTTTAGGGTTGCTATTTTTGGATAGGTGTCCTACTAAATTTAGTGCAATGATTGGTTACCAAAGAATTTATGACCATAAGTGGATCTAGCGTACGATTTGGAGAGGTGGTTCTAATTTTGGGAGGGATGTTGAAATAGTGGTAAATTGAGGAGTACGACCTTTTCTTCGCCACGGATACAAAGAAGCTATTGAACGATGTAGAGATGGTTTGAAGGTCAACGGGACATACCACATCATAATTTAAACATGGTCCACAAAGGGCATGACCTAACCAAAAGATTTAGGCCCAAATAATTGCATGGATATCAAATTCGCCGAGGTGTGTTCAAATTTAATTCCATCATGTAGCGAATTCAATTTCTTTATAGAGTACCTAAATTGTTACATGTGCATGTTATTCATCTGCTACAGTCGAACTAAGCTCCAGCTCTCTTTAGTATTTATGATTTAAGAATCAGAGTTATATATGATGGCAATCCAAGCACTTTTGATATCGATATATTTTTAGGTAGAGTTATAAGGCAGAATATTTCCTACGGTCTTACGTATCTGTGTTTCAAATCATCTAATCTTTATATGCGCTCGTCACTACTTCATTGTGCGTATTAGTTATTTCATTGATATTTTTTAACCAAACCATGGTTAAGGATTACTAGAGCAGGGAGAGGGTAAAAAAATCTTGGAGCAGGTTCAAGCGAAGAGAGATTTAGGCCTTGGGCTTTTCTCTATTTAAGCCTACTCACTGGTCTTACCTTGCCCCCCACGCCACCTCTCGTCTCTTTTCTTTCCTCTTTCTCTATGTTAGAGGGGGGATAATCAATAAGATGGAAACAATTTATGAACTAACACCACCGATGGAATAAATCAAGAATATTTGATTTAGGCTAAACAAATACAGAGAATTTATAAGCAAAGAGTTATAGTATTGTGGAGATTAATATAAAAAATATAAAGATTGAAGGGATTAATATGCAAATATCAAAGATTTTAGTATGATTGCAAATTGATCGGGATTAACATGTGACCCAGCCTAGTCCTGACCCGATTAGACCAATTGTATTTGAAGACATGGGAATTAGGTCGGGTTCAAAATTTTGACTCAATCTGAATTCTGGGTTAAATCTAGGTCTTGTATTTTCAAGACCTAACCTAACCTGAGATTTATATACCATCTATGTCTAATTTGAATCAACAAAAAAATGTGTCCAATTCAACTTGAACCTGATTATTCAACCCTAAAACTTGAATTATAAAAATTTTATTCCCTTTCACTCTAAATATCTTTTTCAATTGAATAAACCCTTATTCAAACTAATTCTTCTTTTTTGCATCCCCTCTTACATATTTTTACTTAAAAATATTTATATTTTATTATTTATTTTGTAAAATCTTTCTTATAATGCTCAAGTGTATCAATATATGTTTTTTAAGAATTATAGTTTGTAAACTTAAGGATGGTTAATTTTTTGGATGAAGTTAAAAAATTTTTTAAACAAAAATACAAGTTTAAGTTGGCTTGTTTTAAATTATTTAAATTTTTAATAATTAATTTTGCATACTTAACTATCAGTTACTATATTTTAGCTATGAAAGAATAACGAAATGCTTGACTTCAATTGCAAATTTAACTTAATCCAATTTTGACTTAAACTAAAACATTTCAGATTGGATATGAGTCCAAGTTATTTTGGTCCCGATTTGATCCAACTCAATACTTAATTGAGGTCATAAAAAGAAGAATAAATGAGGTTGGAAGAATGAATGTACTCATCCATCATTTGGTTTAAAAAGTTTTAAAAGAATGGATTGTTCATCTATCTTAGCCCACCAATTTGTATCTTTCTAAATTGGAAATGATGCAAAGAAGGATGAATAGAGTACATAGTACATAGGTTTCTGTATTGATAAAATTATTTCTCATTATTTTTTTTGATAAAATTCTAATACTTATTCATTTTTTTATTATTTTTATATATATATATATTTTACCTATATTATTTGCTTTATACTATTAAATTTTTTTAATAATTATTTTAATTAAATTATAAAATATTAGTTATTTATATAATTAATATATTTAAATAAATTAATCTATATTTAATTATTTTATAAATTTATTTATTTAATAAAATTAAATATTTAGATTTTTTATATAATTATAAATTATAAAGATTATAAGTATATATTATCTTAATTCTTTAGTATAAATAAGTATTATAAATAGATAATAATAATATTTTTTTATCACAATATATATATATATATATATATATATATATATATATTATATATATATATATATATATATATATATATATATATATATATATATATATATATATCAAAGGGTAGTTTAGTAAAATTATCATACATATACCATTAATCCTCTTTTTCGTTCATTCTATTTTCCATTCATCCTTTTATATTTCATCAAATACATATATAGGATGGATGAGTCTTCTACCTACACTCTCTCATCCATCCTTCCTTCCAAATGCATTTTTGTACTAAACAAAGACTACATGTTCAATGGGCCTAAAAATATTTTCATGGAACCTATTTTGGCCTAACTGATTAACTAATGGATGGGATTGAGATCCAAAATTATTATTTAAATATGAAATTAGGTCAAATCAGGATCATGGTCCAGTCTAGCCTATACAAAGTTTATAGGGACTGATATAAAGAGCCCGTGTCCAAGTAGTTTATTATAGGGAACTGTCTTGTTGTTCTCCACTTTCTTAATCTATCTTCAGAAAAGCAACTAAAAATGTATTTCGTTACCATCCACACAAACCGTAATACTAATGCATCCCACGCTTTTTTAATATTGCCAGCGACTTTTTTAATAAATCCTGAGTGTTGCTCAATTAGAATAATAGAACTTCTTTTTTATCAGTTTTTATCATATCATGACTTCTAAAGGCTTGTGGAATCAAAACATCACTGAAAAAAAATTATTATTTGAAATCAGTATGCGGTTAATGGTTTAAAGTTGTCTTGTGGCTGCCGATTAAGGAGATTATAGATAGAAGTAGGCCATAACATGTGGCTTGTGTTCATGAGTTGGCAGCCCTCTTTTTAGCATATTTACTTTAAAAAAGGCTACGGTGTCAGACATGAGCAAGTGATGATGCCCCAACTTCAGACTTCTTTGGTTGGCAATGGAAATCGAAATTGAAATAAGAATGAGTTGGAATAGCCATACCTTAATGTATTTGATTTGTGATTAGAATTAGAATTTGAATCAAATTTAAATCTTAGAGAAAAGTAAGAATTAGATTTTGAAGGATGGGATAGGGATTTTGGAGGACCAAGGCATTTTCATTCCTCTCTAGAAGTAGAATGGAAATGGAACTCTTCCTAAGCAAATGGCTAGAATGGGAGTTGCTTATTCCCATTCCCGTTCCAATTCAACTCCTCCAAACCAAACATGCCATGGAGTTTAGTAGGATTACAAGATAAAATTATTATTAATTATTTTATAGCAAATGGCTAAAGCCGTTAAAGGCATTGCAAATAGCTAGAGATGTCAAAATGGACTTGGCCCAGGAGGCTAGCTTGGTCCAATCCTGAAAATGGATTGGACTAGGCCGCTATATTACTAGCTCAAATAACAATCAGGCTTTTTGGCTTGTCCCATCTCAACCCAAGGGCGGAGATGGGTTGGACCGGACTAGCTCGATTAGGCCAATAAAGACATACAAAACATATAAAATTATCGTGATTTATTATAGACATTAAATTTTACATGATTTGGTATGATGAATTATTGAATTGATGATATTTAAAATTTTAAATTTGTACTTTATTAATATTTGGGTTGAACTTTAGAACTTTAGATATTCGAATTGATGCTATTTCAAATGAGGATATACAGATTTGTTAGCATGCAATATATGATGATTTTTTTATCAAATTAATTTTTTAAAAAAATTTGGTGGGCTAGCATGGCTCAGCCCATGGCCCTTAAAGGGCTAGGTTGAGCCGGCTATATGCTGTCCCATTTCTTGGCTGGGCCAGACTTTTAAGCCCTTATGGGCTGGGTCAGGCTGGGCTGAGCTGGTCCATTTTAACACCTCTACAAATAGCAATAGAGAGCTCGAAGAGTGGAAAGTGTCGCATATGGCAGTACATCAAGTTAAGGAATGGTGATATGGATTTGAGGGAGCATAGTGCTAAACTTGCATATGATACACTTCCATGTTATTTTGAAGGACAATTTGTTTTGGTAAATTTTCTAGATTTTTTTTTTTTTTTGAATTCCAACGAAGAGAAAAAGCCCACCAAAATTTAATTGACCATATGAAACCAAATAACATAAAATAGCTACAGATTACAACGGTTAAGTAGATGGTAAACTAAAGTTGAGTTCTTTGAAGCTAGTAGAAGACTAGGATATTGTTGGAAAAGAGGTTAGGAGAGGAAATGGCATGCGTAGGTAGGAGGTGATGGAGGTTCAGTAACATTTTTGGCTTGTACTCCATATTCAATTCGGAAACACATCTCATTTGATGTTGTTCACTGGCGTTTCTCCTGGTTAAGTTGCCTTTCCAGCGAAGAAATAAGGACACGGTTTGCTGGCCATAAACTTGCTGCTATTGCTACAAACTAAAAGAAATTCCGTTCTTTCCATAAATTTCAATGAGAAATGCAAACTTGTGCAGGGTGATCCCTGCCGGGCCTAAAACCCTCGGCCCGAGCCAGCCCAAAAGGCGGCGGTCTTGAGCAGGCCGGGCGGGCCCAGCCCATGAATGGTCAACTGGAGAGAGCCTGCCCATCTGTGTGAGTCGTTGGGTTATGGATGAGAGAGAGCTTACAGTGGAGTTTGATGCTGGAGAGGGAAATTTCCCAACCACCGAACCTTCCCGAGTCGAACACCCGATCCACCCATTCCATACTGAAAGCTTGAACCGCACGGCATGAAGCATGGATTACGTGGTGTTTCTCCAATCTCCAGGGAGGACGGGCTTTTGTTTTTGAGAGAGGATGCATGATTCAGAGTAGCGTGGTTTGCGATTGTAGTATTGGAATTAATTATTGTCCAAGATACATTCTTCAATAGGCCGAACCACATGGTATGAAAAGAATTGCGTATCAATAATTTTTCTTTTGAGAAAAATAATAATTTACAAATGTATTACCATACCAAATCTCACCCTCAGATCTAGTAAAAGCTGCTCGCAAATCTACATGAGATGCAACCAAAATCTGCAATTTATAATATAAGCAATCCTTAATGAGCTTTCAAATTCCCACGCATTATAAGCTTGTCTGAAGCTATAATAGTGGGATATTATATTCGAAGGGACTAGATATCCTTAGAAGATTTCAGCACCTCCCTAACCACCAAAAAAATAAAAAAATATAGATGCTTTAGGAATCTAATTAAAAGTAATGTACTGAAGACAATCATATATATTATAAGACAAATAAATTAATAGCTAACTCAAGTTCGGTCCATATCCGACTGGATTGTTGGTTTTTGGATGCTAATTTTGTGACCCACTACCATTGCATGTGCTGCAGATGAACTAGCTCAAGCTCAAGAGTAAATTTAGGTTTCAATTGCAGTTATTAAGCTCGAATGTGTAAATCGGGGAACTCGTTGGTCCAAGCTATGCAGCGTTAGGTTTACTTTCTAGATGGGCTGCTCTCTTCTAGCTTGCGATTCAAACAGAGAATAATCACTACATTTCTCTTGAGTATGATAACATATGATAGTTTTTTTTTTTTTGTTATATTGTGGTTGTTTTGTATCTTGTTTCGGTTTTATCATGCCTCCGAATTTTGGGTAATCTTTTCATTGTTTGGATAAGTTTTTAGGAAATCTTGAATTGGAGTTGGTCCTAGCAATGTGTTAATTTGGTAGTATGAACATCATCTACCTGGTAACATGCATGGATTGCGTAGAATGAAGTTGGCAATTGATGAAAGCAATACTGCTGATATGGTTGCTGATTAAGTTAAGGTTGTTCGTCGTCACTGAGCAAACATCCAACACCGGGAGCAAACATTCTTTTCTAATATATCGTGTTTAAAATCTCACTGCCTTCAGGTGTGCATAAATCATAATTCATTCAGTCTGTTCTCGTCGTGTTCAACATCACCTTCAAGTTAGCAAAGCACAAAGCCTCCACTTCCTCATCTCTTAATCATGGTTACATGTGGAATTGCATGAACTTGCCGACGTCCATGGCGCAGCCACAGAATCGTCCAATATTGGTCATTCTTAAGGTTTCAGTGATTGGCATGTAAACAGCCGCCCAGCCCAATTCAAATACATAACGTAGTCTTGCAATTAAAGCTACAACCCAAGTTCATACTATGTTATGCGTCTCCAAACCAAAGCCACATGGATCCTCCCTTGCCAATAATCTAAAACCCAGCATCACCCGTCTCCCCATAAATAAATACGCGAGACGAAAAAGACCTCTGCTTGAGAACTCTGGAGGAAATAAAGGAAATCATGGACTCCAAATCTCCAGCTGAAGAAGACCACGACTCGTTGCCCTTCTCATCCCTCCACGGTGATGAACGGTTCTATTCGCGGCTTATTTCCAGGGATTCAGCTCCAGTGGACTCGTCTTCTAGAGTCGATCACAGGGCATGCGGCCAGGTTCCTTTCGACTGGGAGACACGTCCGGGTACGCCCAAGAGCCGGCCGACTGAAACTGAGGCAATTCCGCCGCTCCGCCCCCCACCGTTGCTGCAGAGTGCACAGCTTGCTCGACGCAGCCGCCAAGCTGAAGCAACCTCGACACCGCTGAGGTTTCGGATTTGGAACGCGGTGACGAGCCATGGAAGCAAAAACCAGAGACGGAACGAAGCACGTAAATGCATTAATTCAAGTCGTGGTTATTCATCAAGCACTCGGGTGGCTTCCAGTGGTTGCTTCATGAGGCCACTGAAGCTGGCGGTTTCTGGTGGTGTTAGGAGGTGGGACTTTTAATGACCATTTGCATGTGTGTTTAAAGGAGTTTAAGCCTTGTTTATACCGGGATAGATTCTTTAAAAATTTGGAGGTCCCATCCATCCGAGTTCATGGTGAGAGAATCTTTGATGTTTATAATTTCTATGTGGCGATCAGTTATGCTGGATGTATACAGAATAAATATGCTGTCTTCTTAATCATTAGAAACGAAGAAGAGGACAGATTATATACATTGTAAATTTGAAACTCTCCATGCGTTGATCAATAATGTTGTCATGGTTCAAGAAACAGAGTTTATATATATTGAATCAAAGATATGGCGAATAGGTATCAGATGGTATGCAATTTAAGGTTCTAGCTAACAAGAAGCTCGCTTTTTGGGACTACGGTCAACCATGCCGTTGATGACTCGAAAAAGTTCTCACCCTCACGTCTCCATGATTCCGTTCTTGATTAACAATCATTTGCTTACATTGAAATGATGCTGCCAATGCGACCATGTAATGCTATATATGTATCCCCTTTCCAAGGGTTACACGCACTTTTTTTTTTAGTTTTCCCCCGAGGAATATTCAGATATTTGAACCTAGAGTACCTTTTAGGGGGAGAGGTGCCGAACATAATAGTTAGTTCAAATTATTATTATTTATATCTGGTAAGTGGAAGTGCATTTACTAGATGGGGATCACAGTCCTCTTGCAAGCATCAAACAGGTCGAGAACCAGTTAAAAATGACCAGTATTGATTCGTGCACATGCTGACTTAATGGAACACCCATACGTCTCTCTCGAGAGAACAACTTCAACTAAGAAACTCTTCTTACGTAATATTGCATGGAGGATCTACATTCTTGCATGAAAATGACTTCCACTACGATATATGGGATCAGAAAGTAATGAATTCTTTTTCTGCAAGTGCATTTCAGTTATCTCATGTTAAATAATTACCTTCCATTCTGACTTAACTTCACCCACAGCAATCAAGGAAATCGTGCAAGGATAAAGGCCACGTTATGAAGAGCTACTCAATCTCTATAACGGGAAATAAGATAAATTAGTTAGGCCTCAATTGCTGTGGTATGGATAAGAATTCAAAATTTGGTAAAATTGCGAGGTAAAAAATATTTTTAAGAAATTATCTTGGGCATAATAATTTTTTCATTATTGACGTTGATAGCAATTTGGAAATACTAGCTCCAAAATATAATACCTAACCAAGAAAAATTCGGTGAAACTTCAGAAATTTTTTTCGCTTAGGAACAATACCCATCGAAGAAGGAGGAGGAAAGTTATCAAAATAGTAGGTCAATATAAGAAAGAGTAAATTAATTTTAGTTTCTTATATTCCAATAATTTTATGAGAGTTCACGCATTTCCTTTTAAAAACGATGTAGCTCTATAAAGTCCATTTCTTTCCGGAAACGACATAATTTTTTTTATATATTTTTTTAACATGGTAGAAGATCCCAATGGCTGGAACTTTCCAAGAATTTTAAAGTTGTCAAGAAATTTCAGACTTCTCATTAAAACAAAAAACTTTTAGCCATTTTTTATCCTTTAAAAATTATTATTATTATTATTATATTTAGGAAGTATATACATGATATCAACAATCTAAAATGGCACAAGGTCATGACGGAAAGGGGAGATGCAAGACAGCGGTGGAGGATCGAATCGAAAAGATAGCTCAATCATTGTTCATCAACAAAAGAGGAGGGAAAGAACAAACAAAACTAAAGAGATTGTCTCCAAGGAGAGGATTCAAGGAAGCAACGCACAAAACCTTGACAGTGAGGGATCCACTTCATGTGAAATAGTACAAGACGTGTAAGAAAGACGGTTGCGAATCTCTAGAGCATGTAAAGAAGCCACGGAACTGTCGCGAGAGCTTGCCTCCGAGGGAGCAAGTTAAATTTCGAGCATTTAAGCTTGCAGTCGAAATTTACTAGTTTGCGATAGGTGTTATAGGGGTTTAAATAGTTTAAGAGTAGATCATCATCAAGTCTTCTACTCTCCCATGTAATAGGGGTGTGGAAGTGATGAGGTGTTTAATTTATAGTTTCTAGTGCAAGCTCTATAAGATCGGACAGGGTTTGCTTCAAAAAATTGAGACAGATCCTCGATGAATGTTAAGCTTTGGGCTCCTATAGCAGCTCAAGGAGAATTGTTCGTTCTCTGTTTTACTCTTCGATCAAGTCTACGAGAGGTCAATGTTTGAAATAATTGTAGTTCTTTTTTCAAAAAAAATCTAAAAACATATGAATCAGGATCGATAGCTTATGAAAGAATTTCTATAATTTTAGAAGTAATTTGCTAAAAATGATATCATACAAGTTGCTTACATTAATTTTATAAATTGGACTAAGTTATATGCCAAACCTATTGTCCTATAAAAGTAAAACATGAGCCATATTCTGGACGGTGTTCTGCTGACACTTCACATAACCAATGAAATTGAGTGATGAGAAAGGATTGGCAATTCATGATGCCTTAAGCACCTGGGTGTTCTGCGCTTGCAGGTGATTGCATCAGTAACTAATGCTAGTTCGATCTTGAATCACAAATATTACTAATAAAACCAATTGTTTGAAGAGGAGCATGCGAAGTAATTAGTTCAGAACTCAAACCTTAATTTAATGACATTAGATTATGCGGGAGGGAGAATCTACATGTGTTTTGCGGGAGCGGGAATCTCCGACACCCACTCCATATTATATCACCAAATCAATTTAAAAGATGATAACAATGTCCGGTTTTAATTATGTTCGTAATATATTCGGCCTTTCCAATGTCTTTGTTTGTTCTCATCCACTTTCTTCACCTCTAAACCCTAGCAAACATCTCGTGCTAATCTTTCCGTGCTTGAACATACCATGTTGGTGCCTTAAAGGGACATACGAAAACCCCTTGAGAAGCATAGCTAGTAGCCCTTCTAAATATCTTGATAGGGTGGGAGCGAGCAACCAAGGGACCATACTACCAGCCAAACCATGGCATCAAGGCATTGTTGAAGCACATGGGATCTCTAAGCTTTCCCATTACCATAACATTATTACTAAAAGTTATCCCACCCTAGAAGCAAGGGTACGTGCCTAACAGGCAACAAGATAACTTAGGTACGCATGTATATATTATAAAATTCCATTGCTAAAGATATCTTTCTCCATCCCTATCCGTCCCAATTCTTATGACGTGGTGGCCTCTATGCTTCGCGGCTATCCATTCTCCTCTCCCGACTTAAAAACCACCATCCTTTCTTTATCCATCCTTCCTGCGGCCACGGCGATGGCCACGTGATCCCCACCCTTCTTCCGTTTGACCGGATTCCTTTCCTTCGCTCCTCCATCCTCGGATGCTCTTCGACCTGCACGTGCGAGGCCGGCGTGGATGGGATGCGGCCGCTGGACGGACTCACCGCCTCACGTGCTTCCGTGCGTCGCGCTGGGCGCCCCCCACGCACCCTCCGGTGACACGTGCAGCAGCGTAGGATTCTGGCGAGCTAGTTTATTTTTAAAAGCACGATTAGTACCGCCAGATGACATCGATTAACAAACAATAATGAGCGAGCGTGGTGGTGGAAGAGGGGGAGAACGTGGGGAATGATTCGTTTCCACCGACCCGGGGTGGGGGGGGGGGGGGGGGGGGCGATTATTTTAACCTCCCATCTCACCGTCGACTCCCGTCACCGCCATGTCTCCAACCGTCCAGCTCCCCTTCGTACCGGCCCGGTGAAGGAAGACAGTGCCGTTTGGTTTTAGAATATATTTGGTTGAAAAGCTCTGAAGCGAAAATGGGAAGGAATGGCTCCCACTCCACGTATTTGACCGGAGGAATTCCATTCTCATCTTGATTCCAGACCGGTGTAGAAATATGCTCCAATTTTTTCAAAACCCGTTTTTGGCTCTTCTCTTAGTATTTAAATTTCATTCCACCAGATTTATTTAAAAATTTATTTTTTTAAAAAAAATCTACTTCTTTAGTTCAAATTTAATATCGATTTTGATTCTTGATTCTGATTCATCATTCAAATTCCCATTTCGGTTCTGCACGCGAACTAATTAGTTTATATGTAGATGTCTAACTAAAGTAATGGCTGTATCTTATCGAATATGTGTAACATGCGTATATTCTTAACTCATATTGTGGGCATCTATTTCTACCTCTAAAATTCCAATGTAACTTGGTCATATTTTTCCATGGTACAAGAAGCGCATCCATGGTTAAAAATTTTGAAATAATACACATAAACGGAGCTATGGCAAGAAGATGCAACGAAGATTAACTATGTGATTGGAAGAGGGTTGGGAGCAGCGTAGCTTATCCGACTTGCTACCGATCCAATCAGACTCTTGGAATGACCTTGTGTTAATCATGAATTATATATATATGATGGCTGTTGTTTATGCCATCTAGCCTTCTACCAATATTGTTATGATAAAAGAAAAATTGTCAGAGGAACAACATATTATCCAACACCATTATCTAAAATCTCAGTTCATAAATAATCAAGTAATAGCAAAAAAATCAATAACTTTTTCCACCCATAATTTTTTATTGTGTATGCTAAGTATGTTGTTGTGTACTTTTTTTAACCAAAAAAAAATGATGATAAGAGCTTTGTTGCCAGAAAAAAAAAAGAAAAGCAAGAACCATCTAGATTAACCATTGTGCAACATGATTTTGCTCGTTATGGTTTTCATTCGCATTTGTTGGTTAGGATTATTGCTCTAAAATTTGGACGTGACATTTCAAAATTTATCTAACCACAACCAATAACAAGAGATTGATCTCAAATTCAATGATATCAATGGTCAATGTGGTAGACTATTGTCTATGAAATCTTTAATAGATTTAAAAAAAAAAAAAAACAACTTGCTATCTTTTTAGGTGATTCAAAAATTTACTTTTCCTGGACAATTTCCGGCAGGCAATTTTATACAAGGGACACGCAGTATTGCATTTCAAGCATATTATAGATGTTAAATAAAATTTAGTGATGGTAGTTAAGTTTACGTCGCCGTCGCCCGCAAAACTGTTATTCTCAACCATGGGGAGAAAGTGTTGGAATACTCGTTGTAATATTTACGTTATTGTAGACCATGGGCTTGGGGGAAAAGTTAGGTGCCCGAGAGGGTGGTAGCGTCCGATTTTATTATTCCCATCGTTGCGAACAGCTAGCTGTCCCTTTCCCTTTGATGTGAAGGCATTCACCACGAACGTTATCTGGTCTTCATGGCCGGCGCTCTCCACTTCCCACCCCCTCCTAAAGTGATCCCACCATCTTCCCCACCACCCGATGCACGATATATCGATCAAACGGCTGCGCGGCCCCACAGCTGTGGATCATCATATCAGGTTATGTACCAGTGTCCCTCCTCAATGATGCCGAGGACCCGTCTACGGTTGACTCGTTCTCTCTGTCGGACCGCGTGATGAAAGACAAAGCGATCAAAGGGAAGCGAATGATCTCGGCGGTATGGAGGCCCCACCACCGTCCGATCAACGTTTGACCGCGATCTTGATGGCGCCCAGTGGTTCCAGGTCCCATAACCGCGCACAGCGTTTCAACTTTCACCGATCCGCGTAACCGCGTAGCCGTCTGGATTACTTTTACCCGGAGGCCATTTGGTTCTTGACCCAGCGGTATGCTCACCGGCAATAATAAGGGATTCTGAGCACTTCCCCTAGCGGCTTAAAATCCGAGTGACCCGTCTCCATCGCCATGTGATCTAAATCAGACGCTGTCGGCTGTGGGTTCCACCGATTCTTTTTCTTTTGCCAAAAACAGTAAAAAGAACCCGCTTATTTGTTTTTTCCTGACAGCAAAGGGCCCGGATACTATGCTGACGACTCGATCATCATCGGACGGATAGTATCACATGATCGACGGGCATTCCATCATGATTTCGACTTATTCTAGCAACCGTCCGATCAATATCAGAACGCTTTCAGCTTCGGGGCCCATGGAGCATGGAACCTTGAGGATCGGATCACCCTCTTCCCCTAGCCGCATCAGGTGACGGGAGTCGAAGGAAAAGAAGAGGAAGGGGCTAGAAAAAGAGCGGCGGCCGTGGGTTGTAAGGATGCTCCACGTGGCACGATCTCATCGCACGAGAAGGCGGTAAGAGGGAATGTGATCCGCGCGACGCCTCTTGGATGGGGTCCTCGTGTCTCCTCCCCTGCCCTCCTCTCTTTGCTTCCCCCTCCCCATACACCCGTATCTCCTCCCCGCGGAATCCTCGAGCAAACCAGTCCTACCAATCAAACATTCAAACTCTCCAGCTAGTTTTGTCTTTTTTAACGGTGCGACGTTATCCTAAAGAGTTCTGTAGAAGTACCGGATGTGGGCACTTTGTCTTGCTTGCTAAGCGGTCAGGAAGACCGCCACGGTAGCCCGTGAAAAGCTTCCACTTGCCCCAGACTCTTTGATTTTATTTTAAGATTTTCATTTTAATAATTTATCAAAAAAATGAAAATTTAAAATAAGCATCGATTGCCGTGCGCACACACACACTCTCTCTTCCTCATCTCCTTAAGCCCCCATCTACTCCGCCTCTATATGTGTGTCCACCTTCCCCTTCTCTTCTCCTCAAAGCGTTCAAATCAAAACCTTCTTTCTCAACTTGTTATTCCGGGGATACCCTGGCAGCGCCATGGACATGGACGCTTCACACAGCTGGCTCGCCTTCTCGCTATCCAACCACCAGCCCTACCTTCTCGAGGCTCTGTCCTCCGCCCATGCACATGGTCTTTACCACTGTCTCCCTCCCTCTCGCCCACCCCCTCTCATATGGCTTCTAAGATTCAAAGTATGACGGGCTTTTCTTTTTTTGGGTGGAACTGTTGTAGGTGGGGTGGAGATGACGGCGGAGGAGCGGGGAGGATCGGCGGAAGTGGCGGCGCTGGCGGTGATGGGGCCGAAGCTGGAGGACTTCCTCGGCGGGTGTGGGGAGCCGAGGGGGCGATACTCTGGCGGCGAGGCCGGGGATGCAGCGGGGATCTACGACTCTGAACTGAAGCACATCGCCGCCGGGTACCTGCAGGGGCTACCGCCGGCGGAGCATCAGGACTCCGAGATGGCGAAGGTGGTGGCGCCGGCGGAGTCACGGAAGGCCGTCGAAACCTTCGGCCAGCGCACATCTATCTACCGCGGCGTCACCAGGTTAGAGAGCTAAGAATTTTCGTCTAAA
Organism: Cocos nucifera; assembly: GCA_006176705.1. NCBI lineage: Eukaryota > Viridiplantae > Streptophyta > Magnoliopsida > Arecales > Arecaceae > Cocos > Cocos nucifera. The sequence continues at coordinate 1,787,205 of QRFJ01000011.1, forward strand.
AACTTCACAAGAAGAAAAAATTTCCCATTTTCTCCATCTCGAGGGTTTAAGTTTAAAGACGGGGGTATTTTGGGCAGGCATCGATGGACGGGTCGATACGAGGCGCACCTCTGGGACAACAGCTGCCGCCGGGAGGGTCAGAGCCGGAAGGGAAGGCAAGGTACGTCGCAGTCGCTAACATCCGCCACGAGCGTAATTTAAGTTTTCTCCTGCTTAGTTTGCTAACATGCGCTTCTTGATACTTGCTGCCGTCCTCGTGGCGCGTTCTGATTGGCTGACATGCTGTCTTGTTGCTGTTCTTCAGTCTATCTTGGTAAGAACATGTTGTTCTCTTCCCTTACTTTTGAAAGATCTAAAAATAGAAATCAGTCGAATTAGTAGATTAAAAAAAAAAATGTAGGTGGATACGATAAGGAGGAGAAGGCGGCGAGGGCTTACGATCTCGCAGCGCTCAAGTATTGGGGTCCGACCACCACCACTAACTTTCCGGTAAGCTATTCTTTTGTTTTTATGATTGAACGACGAGGTTAAATTTGGTAATTAAATGCATATACGGATACTGATGTATACATACGTATTCGATAGATCTTCAACTACGAGAAGGAGCTGGAGGAGATGAAGAACATGACACGACAGGAGTTTGTCGCATCGCTCAGAAGGTGACGACGTCACCATGTGATTTCAATTCTCAAACACATGCATGCATGCATGCAAACTTATGTACCTTTACGTGTCTTTTTTCTGAAATAAAAACTGTGCCTTTCTGGATTTGTACAGGAAGAGCTCTGGGTTCTCCAGAGGCGCATCGATCTATAGGGGAGTCACCAGGTTCGTGATGTCAGTCCATCCATCCTGCAGTTCAAAGTTGGCGTATACATAGCGGTTTTTCTTTTTTTTTTTCTTAGTAGTTTTTATACGTAAAGTTTTGTTAAACTTATCCGTGTTATTATAAAACATTTTATAGACACCATCAACATGGCCGGTGGCAAGCTAGAATTGGAAGGGTAGCAGGCAACAAAGATCTTTATCTTGGAACCTTTAGTAAGTATTTCGATTTTTGATTGAAGCAAAGCCATAGAAGAATAGAGGTGGTGATTGATATTGATGGAATGGGACGTGGGTTTGCACTGCAGGCACGCAGGAAGAGGCAGCGGAGGCCTATGACATTGCAGCAATTAAGTTTCGGGGGCTCAATGCAGTGACAAATTTTGACATTAGCCGCTACGATGTCAAGAGCATCGCCAACAGCAACCTTCCCATTGGGGGGATGACAGGCCGGCCCTCCAAGGCCACAGAATCTTCGCCATCATCCTCATCTGACGCCATGACTGTGGAAGCCAAGCAGCTGTTGGACGGCCGGGATCTCTCGGCCTCACTTGGGTTTGCTGCACTCCCCATTAAGCACGATCAGGACTTCTGGTCCTTGTTTGCCCTCCAACAGCAGCAGCAGCAAAGTAATCAAGCTTCAGGCTTCGGTCTCTTCTCCTCTGGTGTGACTGTGGACTTCTCCACAGCTTCTAATGGTGTTATAAGCCAAGGGTGTGGGGGGAGCCTTGTGTGGAACGGTGGTGTTGGAGAACAGCAGCAGGAGCAATCACTGAACAATAGTTGCTCTTCTATCCCATATGCAACACCTATTGCATTTGGAGGGAATTACGAGGGCTCCAGCTATGTGGGGAGCTGGGTCACACCACCACCCTCTTACTACCACGAAGCTGCCAAGCCCAATGTGGCATTCTTTCAGACACCCATCTTTGGAATGGAATGATATGGATGGGTGGGAAGGTGAGAGGAGATCACACTTGCTTGAAGAGAAAGAGAGTCAAAAGTGAGAGAGACCATGGGAGGTGATGCGAACTGACCACACTCACAAACATGAAGAAGGGAAGGAGAACAGAGGGAGGACTGACAAGAAGGCTAACAAGATATCAAAAGTTTTGCTCATGGTCATGCGCCCAACTTCTTTAACTTTTTGGTTTTCTTTTACTGACATGATTCTATATTGTCATCATCATCATCAGTGTAATGGAAACAAGAACCCTTTTGTAGCTTTTCTCTCTCTTTCCTTTTATTTCCAATTTCATGCTATCGGCTTGTGACATCAGGAGGTAAGAAAGATTCCGTATAAGACTCCAGGACACATTCTAAAGAGCCCGTATAAGATTTCAGTACACATTCTATATTTTCATGTCATGTGTGCAATGAATAGGACTAATTGATGGGAGAGGGCAACAAATAATGCAATGATCACTACAGCCAGATGAGAGTTGATTTAAATAAAAGGCCAATAACAGTAAAGCTGGGGTTTGAATTATAGAACCATATAATAATATTACTATGAATTGTGAAATTATGGTTTCATGATACCTCAGGACCATTATACTTTTTATCTACTCCATCGGTTCGGACATACTTGGGCAAAAATGAGGAAGCATGCATATAAAAAACTAATTCTATAGCTTTTGCTAAGAGCTTCACTGTGGTTAATTATGAACCTCTTTATCAATAGTAGATTCATAACAATGGAGTTTGAAAGAGAGCTGTTTGTTTTTTTAGCGTAAATGCACATAAAACAATACTCAGGAGGAGGAGTAGCCATTTTAATTAATCGTTGCTGCATCTCCATTTTGTCAACTCAAATAAATGATCATTTATATTGCTTTAAGAGTACTTGTAGGAAATTAATTAGTTACTTTCATCTTGGTTAGTTTTAGTAACAACTTGATATTTTAGACATTCTTACTTCGAAATGAAGGAAACTCGACGTTCCTATCCATCATAAATTATGTCACTTCATGTTCCAGCTTTTACCTTTTGTTCCTATGTTGGTATCACTCCGTTACCAACTTTCCTACCTTCACGTTACTACGAGATCCTTTTTTTCTTCCCATCATTTATGCCAAAGCATTTGCCTTGAACTTTCTCCAGTGGTCTTTAGCATCTCTTATTCATGCACCTTTATAACAATTCCTCCAACCTCTACATGAACAACGCGGAATTACACCCCACTCTAATCATAGGAGATAGCGACCCCAGTGGCACCATGTATAAGGTGGTCAGATGGTGCTTGTTGGAAAGAGCCTTGTTGACGAATCTTAAGTATAAATTTTCCAGCAGTGTGTCATCAATTATTCCACAATCAGTATCTTGCAGAACTGCCGTTTATAACTAGATGTCGATTTATCGTCTCATTTTACCAGGTCCCTTATTTTTCTCGTGCACATATATTTTTCAAAGTTGTGATTAATGAGCTAGGACATCAAAGAAATCAAGGAATCAAACTACCATATATGTCTCCAAATGTAGTACACTGAATTCAAATTCAAATACTACCATGGCTCTTAAACCAAAATGCGGTGTATAAACTCTCTCTCTCTCTCTCTCTCTCTCTCTCTCTCTCTCTCTCTCAGAGAGACATGAACACACACATCTTCATCACAAACTTGTAGTCCTAAGTGATGGTCCCCCGAGAATATGGTCTCTGTTATATTAAAGTCCTTCGCACAAAATGTGAAAGAGGCCTATGTATGCTTGGTGAAGTCCGAAGCGTGCAATATGCTTATATTGGACTATGTATACCAGATAGACTTTCGTCAATTATGTAATCATAGTGCCGATACCAGTCATATCTGTTCACATGGATTCAGCACACCCTTACCTTTCCACACGCGGCCACTCACAGTTTTCACACGTGGATTTCGCCCATATTTTTTTTGGTGCTCCTTCCCTTGTTATTTCCTTGAAGATGTTCCACCCACCCATTCCAAATATTAGAAAAGAATGGGAGAGGGTAGTACAAGACAAAAAGGGGAATAAATCAAATGCCTCATGTCACATTGGGTCCTCTTGGCAGGGTCCAGAACAGTATTAAAATCCATGTACAAGGAGACACCACCCTGTTGCGTCGGTGAACCTTTCTGGTGTCCTTCCCTCGGCTTCAATTCGAACCCCCAGTCTTTTCCCTGTCCCAAACCGGAATCAGGCCTTGGATGATGGCTGTCTTGCTCCTTTCGGCGCTTGTTAAGTTATTAGGAATCCCCATCATGCTCTCCCCTCTGAATCTTTGACTGCGGTTTGACCGGGATTAACATATTATTAACTGTCTCAATCTTGCCTTTAGTTTAGCTTGGATGCCTTTGTTTTTATTCTAAAGATACCCATCAGAGATTCTTAGTGCTGGTTATCAGATGACAGCGAGTCGCAACTCATAGGCCTCTCCACGTGCTATCTCCCTCAAAGACTGTGTTTTTTAATTTTTTAGGTGGATAACTGGCTTTTAGTCAAAATCTTGACTCTAATGCTTTCAGACCTTCTATTTGAAAATTGACATTGCACGCTTGTCCCAACTAGCTCTTATTTACAGGTCCTTGTGGTTAAAATAGTTCAAATTTTTCTTTTTTTTTTTTTGATAAAAATGAATATATTAAATCAATATAGAATAAATACATCCGAGAGCATCAAAAAATAAAATAAATGATATTTAAAAAAAAAATATTGCTAGAGCCATCTACGATATAGATTTAGTATGATTAACAATATATAATATCATCCAGTCTGCTATAGAATAAATAATTCAAATTTTTTGATGATCAATTTCTAACACATGACTTCAAATTTATTTGTTTTTGGAAATGTCACTTGCTTGCAAATGGAACCACGTTGAAGCCTTTACCGTACAAGAAAAGGCTTAAATATTGTAATGGTATTACTTAACTATCTAAGTATTGTACATGAATGTCACTCCAGGTAATTCTAGATGGTTTAGATTAATCACAAGATGACTACTGCTTCTGGTCACGCAGTCCGGACGATGTAGGCTCCGCTCCTCTGTGACGTTGCACCAAAGTAGAAAAAAGAAAAGGGAGGAAAGAGATGTTACATTGGCAGTCCAATAAAGCGTAAAGTAGTCTCATACTTTGTTCCAACTAGAAGCACTTTTACTCTAAAAAACATGCCCCATAATACGACAAAGTTGCAATACTAATTGCATTACAGCTTCCAAAATTTTAACGTGTTTACAAACAAGTCTCCAGGCTCAGGTTTGGTACATTAAAGTTAGCATGCAAATTGGTGGTACTTCAACCATTATTTACAGAGAGAGAGAGAGAGAGAGAGAGAGAGAGAGAGAGAGAGAGAGAGAAGGAGAAGGTTCCTGAGAATATTTTGAAAAGGCAAGTCTGAAAAATTAAACAAAAACAATATTGATCAAATCGTCAAGGACGTATTATCAATTTATCTAACAATAGGGACCACCAAGGTAATACGTAAAAATTTTGGACTTGAGGTTAATATATATTTTGTAGAATGGTTCAGGGAGCCATTAGTCAAATGTAAGACTGTAAAACTAAAGATAACCCACTTTTAATTGTGGGGGACCTTCCCTGGTTTGAGGTCAGGCTAGGTAAGTGTCTCCTTTTTGGTATTTGATGCACAACCTGTGTCTGCCACCTCTGTGCCTATTGATCTTTATCTTAGATATAATATGCCATATAAGAAATATTTCACTGCACTTGCTAGCACTTGACAACCTAATCCTTACTTTATTTGCCTGGTAGCCATTCACTAGGGTTTGCTCCTCGAACAAGAGAACAAGGAATGAGTAAGTTAAGGATGGTGGTTCTTTGACTGTCCCTGATCTCTATTTGTCTTGCTATACACAGATAAGAATTACAGTGAAAAGAAACAGATATGCCTTAATATATCCGACAACGGTTCCCCGTTAATTGCGTAATGCTGGCCTAGCTTTCAAACAACAAATCAAGTGTTGACCAATACTTATTTTTTTGTGAAAATTGTTTTCTAAGGCTTGGAACTAAGAATCGAATAGGCTCCCTTGACATTTGATCTTTTTTAGTTTCACCTACCTTGTTTCCCAGTAGACAAAGCAGGCTCGGTATTAATTTCCAGCTCTAGTGCTAGAAATAGCTAGAATAGTTGGTTGCAGATTCGTTCCTTGGTGGACCATATCCTGCTATGCAAACAGTAAGATCTCATCATCATTGATTAGATGAAGCATTTCTTATGTGAATTGTTTGCTCATGCAAACAAGAGTTCTCATGGGAGCATATGCATGTCTCATAAAATTTTGGTCGCATGGAGTCCCTCTCCATCTCTATGCGCGTGCACATGGCAAAAGGTTTTCACCACAAGATTGTATTTATTAGAAAAAACCATCCATTTGAATTTAAACTTAAAAATAACTATTCACTTGAGTTTCAAGTAAAAATAGATACTAATTTAAAAGCAGCTATCCAAATAGAGGTAAAATGATCCAATTGTCCTTGCAGTTATAAAGCAACATTACACTATTATAAAGTAATACCATACTATTATAAAATTATATTACACTATTATAAAGCAACATTGCATTATTGTAAAGTAATACTACAATAAAGAAATACTATACCATGATAATGTAATACTATCTTATTATAAAGGAATACTATATTAGTATAATATAATAAATCAATACTGTATTATTATAAAAGAATACTACACTAATATAATATAATACCATCTTATTATAAAGAAATACTATACTAATATAATGCAATAAAACAACACTATATTATTATAAAGTAATACTATATTAATATAATGTAATACTATCTTATTATAAAGGAATACTACATTATGATAATATAATATTATAGTATTTTAAAGGATATAAGGACATAATGGTCATTTCGGTCAAAATGGATGGTTGCTTTTAAGCTATTTTTATTGAAAACTCTAGTGGGTAGCTACTCTTAAGTTAAAAGTATAGTTGGGGATTTATCTCTAATTCTCTATTTTTATTACTTGATGGATATAAAAGAAAAAATTGTTAGACTAATTATTTAAAATATCTCCAATCCATTGGTTTCAATCCATGAAAAAATGATAATAAATGATGGTTCAGAAATAAAACATTATCATATTGGCCATACCATTAAAAGATTTGTTATACGAAATGCAAACCAGAACATACATATGTACCTTTTTATGTGTGTATATGCACGTGTAGATATTGTGTTTTTATAATCATAACTAGCTGGTCACAAAATTGATTCCTGGCCATCCCGGAGCAAAGTCTGGGCCTTGGCCCAAGATCCTGAACAATCTAAGAACTCAGTATGACGCGTTCTAGTTCGATCGCCTCCTGAAGGTCCATTAGTGGAACTCCGAATCTTGATTCGGCTAGATTCGCATCAGCCCAAGCCCATACATATCCACATGACAGTTAGCATGGATCACCAAAGCTAAGCCCGAACTGAACCAAAGCTTTATAGACAAGCCCTTAGAGCTCGAGCACAAATGGAGAGGAGCGCCCATTCTGCAGCAAATTACCCCGCTTGCCGTCTTCCCTTCTGCGAGAATTTTTCTTATAAGTTGAAACTGACTGGTTGATCTTTCTGAAAAGACTAATTAGTGAATCAATTTTCTCCACTTTTACCTCGGATGTAATAATTATATGTTTAAGCTGAGTGGTGGTGGATCTTTCTCAAATGGCTAATTCTTGAATCAATTTTCTCCGCTTTAACCTGTTTTGGATTGCTGGGATATCATAATTGTGATTCATGTTCTCATGCTGTGAGTGGAAAACAGAACACTATTGAGTCAGTTGTAGTGAATTCTATTGGATTAGATTAAGTTTCTTATGGTATATCATCATCTACAAACTGAGCGGATAAAACTTGATATATATTTTAAAAAGCAGTACTTATATTTGATGGGAGGGAGTTGGACTCCAAAATGAGAAATACACCAATTCTCTAAAATCAATCTTTATTGTCTTCTAGTATTCAAATTATAATCTGATTTCGATCCAAATTTGTGAGGAATATAATCATTCTGGTTTCATTTCAATCGATTTCTCTTTTATCGTATTTCTAAGGAAGCTAAATATTATTGGAGATTTTCCAGTGGGAGCCATATACTAGTCCCCGCATGCTAAGGTGTAATTCCGGCCAACCATCGGCCGGATTTAATACCAGATCTCAACTGTCGCCTCATAGGATAAGCTTGGAAACTGGAGATCACCAAGATGAGGTCTAAGATATCTGGTATCTCTCGCCGGGGATTCCGGAAGACCCGCCTTGATTTGGAGTGGACCGTGGACCCCCCGACTTCCGCTTTCGGTTCTTGGCCTATTCCACCCGCGAGCTATTCGAGTTTGACGCGGTACAGAGAACCGAATCTTACTGAAATCTAATGAAAATATATGATCCTCAAAATAATAATAAATTATTATTATTATTATTACGAAGGTGTTGGATATATCTATATTATAACAAAAGAAAAAAAAGAAGAAAAAAAATAATCTGTTGGATGCATCAAGCGCCAGGAAAAGGTGCAGTTATGTATGTGGTTACATTGGATTAGAAATTATATATGATGTGTTGTAATCAAATATTTTTTTTAAAATGGATTTCATGATTACACAAGCCATCAAAACCAAAATTTGGGGAAGTGTCTCACTTTCTTTGTTTAACGTCAAAAAGCTATTAAAACTATCAGTAATTACAAACAGTTATGATAATCTCTGGACATAAAACGTATCCCAAATATGACATAAGACTATCAGCAATACACATTTACTGCAATTCGTAAACAATTTCGAGTTTGTTGGAGTTTTTTTGACACCGGCAATTGGCTGCTCGGATTTAGAAGGCATCGAGATGATCGGGCTCGCTTGTTGCTAGACATCTATCTCTTGGAGGCATAGTTAATCTAAGGGTTTATTTAAAGATCTTAGTGGATTTTTTTTTCTTCCCGTGGAATTTTGGTTGGCTCATTTCAAAATTATTTTTGGTTAGTTATAAATATAGGCCTAACATAATTTGTAATTTCATGATTTTACGGTCCAATCTATAAATCTTATGATATTTTCAATCTAATCATTGCCTTAATAGATCCACGAGTATATAAAAGCACCACTAAAATTCTTAACCTTTTCAATATGGAGTTATTTCTCAATATTCTGAACCACAACGGTGCAATTTAAATCCCTTGTACATGAAAAACATCGATAATTTTCCATTGAGATGGATAGCAGCGATGCTGGGCCTTGAGATTAGCAATGTTCAAATATTGTTGCAAATAAATTTTGTGGGTCTTCACTAAATTATTCAAGTTGTTACTGCATTAAAGTCCAACATCCGTCAACTAAAAGAAACCATTTTGTACCTGCACAACAGCCTCACACAGCGTCCAGGCATCATCGAGGTGATCATGCCATGTATATATTTGAAGATAATGATTTCAATTACATAACAATAACATGAAGAATATAGATGCTTTATCAAAAAAAAAATACTAGATCCAGAACTCTTGTAAAGTTTTCTATGCACATGTTTGGAAGATGGCCTTATCCAATCTCCAGTGATGATCCTAAATATGTGGTCTCAAACAATTTGGTTCCATTCTGCTGCGGATTGGTTCTGCTTTATATCATATATGGTTTAATTTGCTGAAAAAGTGGTCTGGTGGATATTTCAAATCCAACGTTGCCATACATACATGTGATCCATCAAATCCAGTCCTTATAACTTTGGCATGTGTGACTCCTGATGCAGCAAAGATCCACCATAAATCTTTTCAGAAAAGATCTCTGCCGAATTTATGAGCACGTAATCTTTCCAACCGACCATGCTTAATATCTCTTATGCTTCACATCACATCCCTCCATATCACGATCCCAAGTGGATACATGGAGGTCAAGTTGTAGATGGTGTTGCACCAACAGTGATGTGAATAGGTCCGGCATCGTTTTTAACGTAGGAAAATTGCTTCACTTAAAAAATTTTGGTCTTATATGGATGCCGTGCTCCCGAGTCCAAACCGGCATTTCCTAAAGCGAGCCCCATTGTTAGCTATCATATAGATTAATCAATTTCTTCCTTCCAATTTAGGTTTTCTTGAAATGACATTGCTTCGTTTCCATCTGAAGGGTCTCCACTCCCATCAAATCCATGTAAAAGAAATATTTTACGGATTCTTTTGATTTTGGCTGACAGGGATCTCATGATTGTTACACAAAGAAGGATAATGATTATACTGAAGGTTTAAAGTACCTTCGATCTATATGGCTCAACCATAAGTTTACAAAATTTTTCAAGTGTAGGACGTGCAGAGCATTGGAACAGTAGCTAGCAAAAGATACTCCAGTGCTGCCTCGAGCATTAGCCAAACAAAAGGGAAAATAAATAATAACCAAGCAAAGCAAATCATATTGTGGTGCAAAGAATCCTGGGGGCACAGCAAAATGGAAAACAAAGACTTCTTGTGCCAAAATGATGACACCAACTCTCTCATGTCATGCGGCGTGAGGCAATTTATTATGACAAATCAACACCCTATAGTATTACTCATGTATTATTATACATAGTTGCATTGATTGCTGATACCCCTAGTCAATGTTAGTGGGTGACTTCATGACATTCTTTTCTTCTTTTTTTAATATAAAGATGCAAAATCTATTTTAAAAATCATGTAATTCAACAATATCGGTCATGTTTCATCTCATGCAGCAATGACCAATGCAACATGATTTGGTTTTATTCGTAATCCGAATTTGATCTATGAAAGGTCGCGCACGTACGTACTCATGCATGCACATCTAACCTGTACGTGCATCTCACATGCCAGCTCCCCAACTCACTTCTGATGTTTTGAAGGACCCAAATTATATATATATATATATATGGACGGGGACATTTAAACTACCCATATCCTTGGATTATTTTTCACTCTATCAGCAATTAGTGTACATTTCGGTGACGCCGGATGTTGTGTTTTTTTAGGGACCAAGGCTCGAGTTGTCAACGTTCCTCCCCATCTAGCTTTATGTTTCTTTTCAACCGTAGGCGTCAAATTGGTCTTGACCTGTCAATCTGTTGCATGGAAGTTTGATTTCTCACCGGAATCAACCTAACACAACTGAGAAAAACCATGCATCCTTGGTGTGAGAGGCATGTGGAGCTTATCATAGCTTTAATTTTTTGGGGAAGGTGTATCATAGCTTCCTATGGCTTTGGATTAGACTACGGGCTGACGCTGAGCCAGGACGCTAGCATGTCGTGTGGATTTGAACTTGATAGAGACGGGACAACTCAGCAGTCCAAATTCTAACTACAGTTCCTCCGTATGTTTTAAGTCAAGGATGGCACATTTTTACCTCGGCTACTCATTTGCTTACAATTAGGTTTTAATTCAGATGAAAAACTTGCTTAGGTTTGCAATGGCATCATTGTGATTGTGCACGAAATAAACCCTCCCATAGCTCCTTAAGCGTGGCTCAGCCCGAGAGTGAAACTAGCTACGCACAGGAATGCTACCGCTAGAGCACGCCCCATTGACATCGCCTTTTTCCTTTAATGATCCATATCAATAAGGTGATATTACAACACAGGTCTATTTAAGTGCATCATAAATTAATCCTAATACATTCTATTAGATTTATGATACTTATTATTGCATTTGAATAAATTTAGATTCTTATCACGACTTATGTAGAAGAATATACTGGGATTCTTATACATATGTATTTAATCCTACATCATCTATGCACTTGGTAGATTTTTAATACTCAACGTAAGATTAAAGAATCTAAATAATATTGCTTAGTTTGTCTCTTGGAGTGAAGATCTGAATTATTATATATCCGGTGCATGATACTCTCAAAGTGCTATAAGTATACATGGTAGAGCTGTAGAGGTAGTAGTATACTAAATCACAATAATTCATACCATCAAGGCCCGTTACATGTTTGTGTGCATCTAAAAACATGGTATTCTTCTCTTTGAAAGATAATCCTAGATGTATTTAGCTAATAATACTTTTGGATTATTATATATATTATTATCTAAATATTTACAATTTTCATCACTCAATGATACATTTCTTTCTTTCTTTAACGGAAAATATACATTTTGCCCCATGTATTTTGCTCGAGTTAATTCTTGCCCTCCTCAACTTCAAAAGATCACCAACATTTTCATCTCAAGCTAATCCTCCAAATCCATCCATTACTCCACTCATACATTGATAACCATGTTGAAATGAGCAAAATGCTCCAATTTTTTTTTTAAGAAAAACTTTAACCATGTGATCCCTTATATTTCATGATCTCTAAATTTTTGAGGATGTGTGGAACATTCATCCCCTACTTTGCTCCTACACCACCCCTTTGCCTTCATTTTCCCTCTATTGAGGCCACTTATGAGGATAGACACTCGCCTCCTCATCCAATTCTTATCTCACCACTTTCGAATATGAACCCATATCATGACAACCATCAATGTTGTTTCCACTACCATCATTACCATCATTACTATTTTCATGATCATTACTACCACTACAATAATCATTATCAACGTCACATTCTATAGGATGATATGCTACTTGAAGTGGTCGATCATGCTGACTCATAATTTAAAATAAATATTAAATATATAAAAAAATTTGATATAATATTATAAAAAAAAAATAATAATATAATAAAAATTTTTAAAAAATAATTTTTTTTTAATAAAATCTTAATAAAATTAAAATTTGATAATAAATCTTGACACTATGTCTATCACAATAAATTTCTACCATCGTCAACACCAATATGATCATCATCATCATCCCAAATATTATCATAATTACCATCACCATCAGAAACAACAATATCAATGCGACCATCACTATCTTCATTACCACATCCATCATCGACATGGCCTAGAAGCGTTTCCTAGAGCTCGTTCATTCCACCTAGCTCAGCACCCAACCACATGCCCGCAACTCTTCCGAAACCAAATGCGTCAATCCTTTCATACGGCACAGGGAAAGAGAAATCAGTTCGGCATTGAAGCAGAAAGTACTAAGCCTTCTTTATTTATTCGTAGAGGTGGAACCAACGGGGGTTCCTTCACATGGATCTCACAACGATGCAGGACCCTCTTGATGGTGATTGGGCATTGGATGACCGATCGGGCAGAGCGAGAGGGATGGGACAACCCTAATGGACTTGCCTCACACTTTTTTAAATCGGGGGATCAAATATATTTCGGATAAGGTATAGAGACCACTAGCGTATTTTTATTCTTTTAAAATTTTAAATTAAAAATAAATATCCCTCATATTTTTATATTAAATTATGAGTATCTTATTATATTTTATTGAAAATAAATTTTACTTTCATCAAAATCCAACTTGATGCTTAGTCTAATGCAACTGATAATTATAAAAAAAGCTTCGATCAAAAATTCTCCTCCAGCGATCGAATCCCAACCGAACTTCTCCAACGGTCGGGTCCTAATCGAACTCATTCAACGGTCGAACTTCTTCCGAATTTTTTCTTCAGTCGGATGCCTATAGAAATCAAACTTTTTTCGAATTTCTTCTTTAGTCAGATTCCTTCAGGAGCCGAACTCCTTTCAGACTTCTTCTTCAGTCAGATTCCTCCAGAAACCAAACTTCTTCTGGACCTCTCCTTCAGTTGGATGCCTACAGGAGCCTAACTCCTTCCGGACTTCTCCTTTAGTCAAGTCCTTCAAGAGCCGAACTCCTTTCGGACCTCTTCTTCAATTGGATGCCTCCAGGAGTCGAACTCCTTTCGGACCTCTCCTTCAGTCAGATGCCTCCAAAAGTCGAACTCCTTCCAGACTTCTCCTTCAGTCGGATTCTTCCAGCGGATTACTTTCAGATTTCAGCTAGCATTCCTTCCGGATGATCTTCTCTAGTCATATTTCCTTTAGGAGTCCGAACTCCTCTGGAATTGATGTATGTCAAAGCTGTTCACCAACCAATGCTTGCTTCCTCCAAACTTCGACTATTAAATCTCAACGAATGGCCACATCATGGTAACGGACACCTCTCTCCGTAACAAACTCCATGTGACCCTGAGCAGCCCACTACCAGACGGTTACGGCCATCACTGTCAGTCTGCTACACGTTCCATCTATAAAGAGGGACCATCCAGATACGTTTTCTCTAAGCTCTCTTCTTCTTTTCGAAACTCTGCCGAACTCTTTCCTGAGAACTCCATTTCTATTGGCCAGAAGAGCTGACTTGATCATCGAAGGGTCCTGCCAAAGCCACCACCATCGACTCCAGATGGAACTTTATTTTACAGGTCACCGATGTGACCTCTTCCTCAGCTCCAACTTGATTCGACGTCAACCAAATTCTACACCAATAGAATTGATGCTAGAGGAAGAGCCTGCTGTTCTTGAGGTACCCTTATTCTTAAAGAAGTACTCAGTCGACTATGTGGATCTTCTTCTTCAAGATTTATCTCCATCCTCTCCATCAATCCCGAGAAATATCTCTAAAGAGGACGACTATCTAGAGATCTACCGCTTCTGCCATCAGATCTGGATTAGATCCGTCTGTCTCAGCTCCATCATCGATGCTTCAACCTCCTCCTCCACCGACGATCGTGGTAGATCCGGAGCAGTTTAATCTACTGATGCAGTGGATTCAGGGACTCACTGAAATAGTGCAGGCCATGCGGCAGCCTCCGATGGTGGTTCAATCAGAAAACCTACCATCAAAATGTCAGAAACCGATCCCAAGAAGGAGCACTTGGGCTAGCATACCCGTCGCCTCTAGGAAGGAGAAACAGAGAGTAGAGGATCCTTGCTCGGATCATGATTTTTCTTCAAAAGAAATCTTCTCCATCTATAGCTGGAAGCCTTTCAAGGTCTGCGATCGAGATGATGTCCTCAATCAGAAACTACGGAGGATGGATCAGCGAATTGAGGAGCTTGGCCACGTTGTCCCGATCCACCATGACGATGTCCACACCGATCCCCTTTCTCTTTCCAAATTATGCAAGAGCTCATCCTGCCAAACTTTGAGCTTCCCCTGATTTGAAAGCTACGACGGAACCTATGATCCGATCAATCACTCGGAGGCCTTTCGGATTATGATGCTGTTCCATGGCGCACTAGATGCCATCTTATGCCGAGCTTTTTCGTCTACCTTAAAGAAAGTAGCAAGAAACTGGTACTCAATATTAAAGTCAGATATGATCTTCTTCTTTGATCAGATGAGTCATCAGTTTGTGGCTCACTTCATCATCAGCCGACGTCCGCACCGAGGTTTGGATTCTCTGATGAACATCAAGCAAAATAAGGAGAAATCTATTCGAACTTATGTCATCCGATTTAATGCTGCTGCATTAGAGGCCCAGAACTTGGATCAGTCTGTTGCAATAGCCACACTCAAGGGCGGCCTTCAGAAGAATAATTTGTTATTTTTTCTGGAGAAGAAGTATCCCAGGGACTTTACTGATCTACTAGCTCGGGCTGAAGGATATGTCCGAATGGAAGAAGCCTTCAAATTAAGAGATGAGGAAGCCACAGGCGGATGAGTTTAGTAAACCCGTGGCTGATGGAGAGTCGAATGAAGTTCGGCCGCACTCACGGCCTCCCCCTAAGCACAAGTGAGTTCGAACTCCTCCTCGAGCTCGTTGTTAAAGAAACCCCGATGGAAGGATGTGAAGAAGTTTTCCTCCCAGAAGGTTTCACAACTACGCCCCTCTTAATGCTGCACAGACGTCGATTTGAAGCAAGAGAAGATCAGCCAAGGATACTACCACAGCTAGAACCATCAATGAGAAATGAACAACAAGATGATCGACCGCCTCCCGACATCATTAATGCTATCTCTGAGGGGCTTAGTATTTCAGCGAGCCGCCATCTCACAGTCTCAGAGCTAGAAAAATCTTGTCCTAAATTAGAAAGGCTTGTATGAAATAGAGGAGGTCGTTCGACCTAAAATTTATCGCCTAAAGAAGCTCAGAGGAACAACGCTCCCACGATCTTGAAACTCAGAGAATCTGAGAATGTACTGTCGGTAATTCTTCTTTAATAAAACTCCTCTATTTCAATATTATTATTTCTTGGTGCAAAAACTATGTGACGATAGAAAAGAAATAATCAAAAGTGGCCATATTAGGAACAGGAGGAGAACCTCGTCCTAACGTAGATAAGTCGAAGATCTCATTCATTTTAGACGAGATAAGAGGAGAGGCCCTGACAACGGCTCTTATGTGCCTCCATAATTCGTTAAAAACAGAAGGAAAAACTCGTCCTAACATGAGCAAAATCGAAGATCTCATTCATTTTAGATGAGATGGAGGAAGAGGCCCTGACAACGGCTCTTATATGCCCCCACAGCCTGTTAGGAACATGAGGAGAACCTCATCCTAATATGAGCAAAGTTGAAGACCTCGTTCATTTTAGACGATATGGAGGGAGAGCCCTGACAATGGCCCTTATGTGCCCCCGCAATCTATTAGGAATAGGAGGAGAATCTTGTCCTAACATGAGCAAAATCGAAGACCTCGTTCATTTTAGACGAGATCGAGGGAGAGGCCCAGACAATGGCTCTTATGTGCCCCCATGGCCCGTTAGGAATAGGAGAAGAATCCTATCTTAACGTGAGCAAAGTTGAAGGTCTCATTCATTTTAGACGAGGTGAGAGGAGCGGCCCCGACAACAATCCTAGATACGCCCCTACAGCATGTTAGGAATAGGAGGAGAACCTCGTCCTAGCATGAGCAAAGATCGAAATCCTGTAGACCAAAGATGAGGAGAAGGAAGAAGCTCGGTGAAGAATCCTTACACGTGCTTTTCCACGACAACCTAACTACGTCAAATGCGAAAGATAGAACTTTATCCTGGTTTGTAAGAGAGATCCTAGTTCAATGTCTACGACAAGCTTGGCATCCACAATAAGCTCGGCGTCTGCAACAAGCAGCAAGCACGGGTACCCGAAATCAGAATTCTCCTTCGAGCTTCAACTTCAATTTCAACCTCGACTGGAGATAAGATCTCCTTCGAGTTTCAACTTTAATCTCGACTGGAGATAAGATCTCTCTGAGCTTCAACTTCAACCTCGATTGAAAATAAGATCTCCTCTGAACTTCAACTTCAACGTCAACCTCGGATTGAAGATAAGATCTCTCCCGAGCTTCAACTTCAACCTCGGCTAGAGATAAGATCTCTTCGAGCTTCAACTTCAACCTCAGCTGAAGATAAGATCTCCCCCGAGCTTCAACTTCAATATCAACCTCGGCTGGAGATAAGATCTCTCCGAACTTCAACTTTAACGTCAACCTCGATTGGAGATAAGATCTCTTCCAAACTTCAACTTTAACGTCAGTCTTGGCTAGAGATAAGATCTCCCTCGAGCTTCAACTTCAATTTTAGCCTTGGCTGGAGATAAGATCTCCTCCGAGCTTTAACTTCAATCTCGGTTGGAGATGAGATCTCCTCCGAGCTTCAACGTCAACTTCAGCAGGAGATAAGATCTCTCCCGAGCTCCAATCCTTCAACAGGAGATAAGATCTCCTTCAAACTCGGCTAGAGAAAAGATCTCCTCAGAGCTTTAATGTCAACCTCAATAGAAGATAAGATCTCCTTCAACCTCGATTGGAGATAAGATCTTCCCCGAGCTCCAACCCTTCAATAGAAGATAAGATTTTCTTCAACATCGGTTGGAGATAAGATCTTCTCCGAGCTTCAACGCCAACCTCAACAGGAGATAAGATCTCTTTTAACCTCGGCTGAAGATAAGATCTCCCCCAAGCTTCAACTTGAATGGGTGCAGAGCCTGGAAGAGGATTTCGGCAGTCGCCTTTTTTGTACTTTCTTTCTTCGAATTTTGAACTTGAAAGTTGGGAGACCATTATTAGGGATAAACCTCGCTCTCGCCGAGGTCTAGCTTGATGCTTAGCCTAATACAATTGATAATCACGAAAGAGCTTTGATCGAAAATTCTCCTCCAACGATCGAATTTCAGTCGAACTCCTTCAACGATCGGGCCCTAGCCGAACTCCTTCAGCGGTTGAACTCCTCTAGTGATCGAACTTCCTCTAGATTTCTCCTTCAGTCAAGTTCCTCCAGGAGCCAAATTCCTTTCGAATTTCTTCTTCAGTCAAGTTCCTCTAGGAGCCAAACTCCTTTCAGACCTCTCATTTAGTCGGATGTCTCTGGGAGCCGAACTCCTTCTGAACTTCTTCTTTAGTTGGATTCCTCCAGGAGCCAAACTTCTTCCGAACCTCTCCTTCAGTCGGATTCCTACAGGAGCCAAACTTCTTCCGAACTTCTCCTTCAGTCGACTGCCTCCAGGAGCCAAACTCCTTCCGGACCTTTCTTTCAGTCGGATTTTTACAGGAGCCAAACTCCTTCCGGACCTCTTCTTCAGTCGGATTCCTCCAGGAGCCGAACTCTTTTCGGACCTCTCCTTCAGTCGGATGCCTATAGGAGCCGAACTTCTTTCGAAACTCTTCTTCAATTGGATGCTTACAGGAGCCGAATTCCTTCCGGACTTCTCCTTCGGTCAAGTTCCTCCAGGAGCCAAACTTCTTTCGGATTTCTCCTTCAGTCAAGTTTCTCTATGAGCTGAATTCCTTCCGGACTTCTCTTTCAATCGAATTCCTTCAGGAGCCGAACTCTTTTTGGACCTCTTCTTTAGTCAGATTCCTACGGAAGCCGAACTCCTTTCGGACCTCTCCTTCAGTCGGATGCCTCCAGAAATCGAACTCTTTTCGGACCTCTCCTTCGGTCAAACTTCTCTCGGATTTCTCCTTCAGTCAAATTTCTTCAGGAGCCAAACTCCTTATGGATTTTTTCTTCAGTCAGATTCCTCCAGAAGCCAAACTCCTTCCGAATTTTTTCTTCAGTCAAGTTCCTTCAGGAGCTGAACTTCTTCCGAATTTCTCTTTCAGTCAAGTTTTTTTTAGGAGTCCGAACTCCTCTGGAATTGATGTATGCCAAAGCTCTTCACTAACCAACGTTCGTTTTTTCTGAATTTCAACTATTAAATCTCAACGAACGGCCACATCATGGCAACAGACATCTCTCTCCATAACAAACTCCACGTGGCCCCGAGCGGTCCACCATCGAATGGTTACGATCGTCACTATCAGTCTGCTACAAGCTCTATCTATAAAGAGGGACCCTCTAGATACGTTTTCTCTAAGCTCTCTTCTTATTTCTGAAATTCTGCCGAATTTTTTTCTGAGCATTCCATTTCTATTGGCTAGAAGAGCAGACTTGATCATCGGAGGATTTTGTCGGAGCCATCACCATCGACTCCGGATGGAATTTTATTTTACAGGTCACCGACGATAACCTTTTCCTCAGCTTTAGCTCAATCCGACGTCAATCAGATTCTGCACCAACATATTTTAAATTATTATAATATCAATCTTATATTTTTTATATTTTTTAAGATAAGCCAAGAATTTATTTAATTTATAATTAAAAATTTAAAAAAAAATCTTATAAATATGTACTTACTACAGTATATGCATCAAAATAATAATAAAAAAATATCTAAGTGATTATTATATTCAATTTGCTGTGAGTGAATTGAATAGGTTTTGGATCCATTTGAGCAATGCGGGAAATGCAAGTTTGATATTGAAACAAATCAAAATGCAGAGAATTTTTATAATTAAGTATAAAATGTAAAAGGGTATTTATTTTAATCCTTAATTTTTTATGTGGTTTGTTGGAGTTATGGAAGATTGAGCAGTCTATCGTAGTTTTCATTCCTCTTTGCTCCAACTTTAGAATATTTAGTAGCCTAGGGTGTCATCAAATTCAAATGTTGGCGAGTAAAATGAGTAAGAGAAAGCTCAAATCACCACTTCTATGTACCATTAGGAAACCGTCTTAGGTGCCACCACACATCCCAAGTTCTAGGAGCTTCATGTAACCTGGTCTGTATGGGATCCAATGCCATTTATTGCTTCTATTCTATTAGTTAAAGAATCCTTATCTACTCGAACAAGAAGCCAGGAGACTAGGTCCCAGCCTGACTTTTCTTTAATTAATTTGTGTACCAACAAATAAATATGTTGTCTGCCCTATGTTTTTGATTGCTTTTAATTTATCTCTTCATTAGCAAAATTAAACAAATAAACATCCTTCTCTCGTAGAAAAAGACGCTAATTTCTGAATCATGATGGCGTTTTTTGACGCTCACATTGTCGCTGGTTGGAAATCGTCGCAATCATGGATTCTAATTTTACTTCTTATTTGTTTACTTGTAAATATAAATGGATGAATGGGGAATACGTAAAATTTGGGTCCATATTGGAGGTTCTGTGCATCTTGACACGTTAAAATTAAGTTTCTTTGTAGACGTCCCAAAGAAATTAATGTATCTTATTTCACCCTCACAAGCAACATGGAATTCCCTTTTTAGTTGAATATTTGCTGTATTTTTATCTGCATTTTTTCTATTTCTCCATCTCCTGATCACAAAGGCCTCTTGTTAAATATTAGTTATGTTATTTATAAAGAAGTTTGTCTTCATTATTGACCTTAGATTTCCTCAGAACCAGATTAATAATTTGGAAACAAGCGTATACATGTGTAAAGGTGTTTGATTAATTAAAGTTGTATTCGAAGCATCTTTTAGATGGCACAAGTTAGGTAAAAGGATTTAATTAAGTCCTTTTATGCGCCTACGGGTGGTTGGCTTTCTATTAAACACCTCATAACATGCCACTAGGGCGTTGTGAGCCGGTCATGGGAGTGCTCATAATTGACTAGTATCACTACGTTGCCGTACTAGCTGTATCCTGCTTTAACTACTACAACCACCAGGAGAAGAACTCTCGGAAATAACTGCTAGGTCATCCCTTCTTCTCTTTTGACTTTTCAAAAAAAAAAAAAAAAAACTAAACTTCCTTCCATGTCTCTATCGCCTCTTCGCGAGTCACAATATACTTATTTACTCAAATTTTGAAGTGATTATATATAAATTCTAAAAGTTGTTAAATACCTGTGGATGGAGCTATTAAGATTTGTTGAAGTTGTTTAAAGGTCGAAAGGTGAGCAAGCTAGCATTAGTTTATCCAGCACTCGAAAAGTTAGAAGGACTTTGCAATAAGTTTTTATTTTTTTTATTTTTTTTATTTTTTTTCAGGAAAAATTTATAATAGATTTCGTTGATGTATTGGTGATGGGGGCCAATTTAATTAATTATCAACATGGTTTATTATTTGAGCTAACCCGAATATTGAGTTCATTTTCTTTCTCATGCTGCAATACTTGTCTAATATGAATTTCCTTCAGTAATTCCATATCATAAAGCTTTGAAATAATAGCTTATATTTAGCATGGTGAATGTCGTGCTCTTTAATTAGCCTAAACTATTAATCCATAGCTTTAAGGTAGCACGTTAATGATCCAACAACATCATCACCTCGACTTAATTTTTATCCATAGCCTTGAGGTAGCATGTTAATGATCCACCAAGATAATCACCCCAACTTAATTTTTATGAATACACATTGTGCAAATAGGAAGAGAAATTAAATATGAAGTCTTTTAAACACCATGACTTAGCATGCATGTGCAAGAATAACTCTCTCTAAAGAGAACAAAGATATGAAAGATTGTACACACGGCATTACATCTGATATATTTATTTCTTTTTTATGTATTTAGATGGTCTGTTCATACTTGTCTAATATAAATATATGTAAAAAAAGTCAAAAAATAAAAATCTGTAAACTTCATCAGAATCAACATGATAGAAGTTCATGAAGTTTTATTCGGGTGTTTAGCGACAAAGAAGGCTATTCAGGGTTTGGACGAAAGCAACGAAGATTATACTTTTATTTGATAATTTTTAAATATTTTATAGAAAAAAAAAAAGGCACTACCTTCTCTCCCTTTTCCTATCTAATGACAATCGTGGTCTCCCTCAAGGGATGTAATCATCTCTCTATCATCTTCTAGAATCAAGATGTCAGAGGACTCTCATCCACTATAATAAATTTAGAATTTAATTTTTAGTCATAAAATTTATTTTATTTTTAGCATCAATATATTATCATGCATGTTATGCTGGTATTTATTTTTAAAAAAAATTAATTTAATTTTATTTTTTATCTATAAAAAAAAAAAAAAAAAAAAAAAAGTCATGGAGGAAGACGGCATGTATCCGAAACACGCCCATACAAGGGTCATGCACTGGACAGGTATATCATCGTGATGCCGTCACATCAATCACACCTCAAACCCGCTCCTGGGAAGAATGGTCGCCCCCCAAACTCGGAATAACCATTGCATACATTGGACTAAGCAAGACCTACGTGAACTCTGCGTAGGATATCTTTATCCCACCTTGTCAACCATCACGTGTTCACGCAACGTTCTTAACACGAAAGAAAGATAAAACGAAAAACGAGAGGATTAGTTTGTCGCGAAGAGAAGACCGAATGCCATTCCAAGTTGCCCACCACCGAACCTTTTGCGTGGAGAAACGCGAGAGAGACCCCTTCCCCTTTATTTACCTCCCCTCCCCCCTTTCCGTTCTCTATTCGTTCTCTCTCTCCAACCCTAAAACGATGGTCCTATGAGAGGGAAGAAAAAAAAAAAAAAAAAAAGGGAGATGATACGCATCCGCTTTTCCCCTTTCCATCTCCTTGTCCTCCTCTCCCCGCCCGAATCATTAATTAACTCTCTATAATTTCGTTCTTTCCCTTCGATTGTTTACTGCTTTCTGTGTCCTCTCTCTTGTTCTTTAATCTTTATTTTGTTTAATGTTATTATAAAGCACCATCCCCGGCGTTATCATCTCTTCTGTCTTCTCTCTAGCACTTGCGGGCTGGGTGCGAATCTCAAAGCAAACGGAGAGGAGAGGGAGACCCGGTCGGCCGTGGATTCCTTGCTTGGTAATGGCATCTCGTCGCTCTTTCTCGATGGGAATAAATTATAGTGTTTGGAATTAGAT
This sequence comes from Cocos nucifera, assembly GCA_006176705.1. NCBI lineage: Eukaryota > Viridiplantae > Streptophyta > Magnoliopsida > Arecales > Arecaceae > Cocos > Cocos nucifera. The sequence continues at coordinate 1,809,939 of QRFJ01000011.1, forward strand.
TGAAGGGGATGGGAATTATTGTTTTCTTTCGGTTTCTTCTGGTTTTGATGGGCGGGCAGCGTTGCAGGGGTCGGCTTTGTGGCGGTAATGTGAGGAAAAGGAGCTGAGATCGGCCTTCATGGATCCGCCCTTTTCCGGTGCGTTGTTTTACTCTTTCTCCTCCCTTTTTTTGGTTTTTATTGCTGGATTTTGGCGGTTGATGCGTTCGGAGTTCTTGATCTGTGTTGTTGGATTGGTTATCGGGTCAAAAAGCTAACTTGGGCTGCGGAGTCGGTAAAGATTGGATTTTTAAGGGTTTCTGTCGGTTTTCCTGAATTTCTTGCTGTTTATTCTTTGGGTTCTGGGTAACGCTTGGAGGATTGCGGGGATTTTTTTGTGTAATTGGGAGTTTTGGTGAATCTTTTATGCGGAAGGGGAATGAACGAATCTGATTCTTGTTTCCATTATTTCTTTCTGCTAAGATTCCTTTTTCTTCATGCATTGGGTTGATTTCCCCCCTTTTATTTCCACTGGAATGAGATTTTTGAAATTTATTTTCCATTAGGTTTGTCGATATATTTGAAGGAATTACGACTTTTCTCCTTAATTGTGAATCTAAACTGGCTTCTTCTAATAATTGGATAAAAAAAAGTATATGAAACTGCTTCCATCGGAGTTAGCGAGGTCAATGTCTTGGCTGGTCGTTCATGTATGCTTCTCTTTATTTGTTTTGTTTTTAATTTGTTAGATTAGATAAATTCTTTTTCTTGAAATGTAAGATTCATTAAATTTAATCCCCCTCTTTATTTTTTTAAGTGAAATGTGCTTTACTTTATATCATCTTTGCTTTGAACAAGGAAGGATCAATAGTAGAGAGTGATTGTTAGTGTTGCTTTAGAAGGTTTTAACTCCTGGTTTTATATTCGTGCACAGATAGTATTTGTGATTTGTATGCGTAATTACATGTCAAGCACTCAAACATGCTTGAGAATCAAAAGTTGTTTAGTTTCTTACATGAAGTATTGTACGCTGCTACTCCATCTAATTTTTTTGATGCCCAGGTTTTTAGTTTTGAAATGCTCTACATTCTTTAAACCTTTAGAATTATATTGCTTGACGGATAGATCCATCCTATATTTGCATCTCATCCTTTATCGGGTTTTTTTCTTCTTTTTTGAAAAAGCATTCATGCAGACTCATTGAATTCTTCTACTAGATGTCCTTTGACCTCCAAATCTATTTCTTACTTATTTCACTTGCCATCAAATCTTCCAGTTTGACATGTTTTCTTACCCAGGATTTGTCCTTGACCCGTCTAAATGTCGCGAGCTAAGCATTGAGGAAAAGAGAGAACTCATTCGTGAACTGTCAAAATGGCCAGAGAGTGCCCCTGAAAAGCTACAGGCGTGGAGCCGCCGGGACCTTTTGGAGATCTTATGTGCAGAGCTTGGAAAGGAGAGAAAGTACACAGGCTTAACCAAGCAGAAAATGATAGAATATCTTTTTAGAGTTGTGTCAGAGAAGAAATCTGGGAATCATGGAGAAGACACGGACTCAACTTCAGAACCACCAAAATCTCTCTCTCAGACTCCATCTAAAAGACAGAGAAAGAATGATCATCCATCACGACTACCTGTGGCAACAAACAGTCTCCTAGCAAGTGATGGAAGTGAAGCTTTAAATAACATCCGGTACTGCCAGAATTTAGCTTGCAGGGCTACCCTTACCCTAGAGGATGCGTTCTGCAAACGGTGCTCCTGTTGTATATGTCACAAGTATGATGACAATAAGGACCCTAGCCTTTGGCTGTTTTGTACTTCAGAAGCTCCTTACCAAGGTAATTCTTGCGGCTTGTCGTGTCACCTTGAGTGTGCACTCAAGCATGAAAGAGCTGGCATCCTGGAAAATGGACAGTGTACAAAATTGGATGGCAGCTACTACTGCATATACTGTGGAAAAGTTAATGACTTACTAGGGTAATATCATTTGCCCTTACTTCCTTTCTTAGATTAGTTTCCTTGAGCTATCTTATTAAGTGCTTATTACAACTTTTCAGCATCTAGGAGTTCCACTTTTGCTCTGGCACACCTTTGTCTGATTGTTATTGTGGTCTTCATTGATATGCCTTCCTTTGTTAGATTAGTTTCCTTAAGCTATCTTATTAAATGTTCATTACGGCTTTCAGCATATAGTAGCTTCAGTATAATTATAGCCAACCTTTGATTGTTAGTTCAGTTTTATGTTTAATTTCAACACTCTTCCAACAAACTTATTTTGTGTTTTTATATAAAATAAGAAATTATGAATTGCTTTGAACTCAAAAAGTATTTGAGCAGTCCTCTGAACTAGTTGAGACTATGCAGTGTTGGAGGAAAAAGATGATGGTTTGGGTAGTTTGATGGGTTTAGCCTGCTAATTACTACTTATGGCTTGCCTTGGCAAATTGTTATCTCTTTTTTGTAACTATGATTTAACCGTCAATTATATGGATCAGAGAAAAATGTAGATCAGTGCTAGTGGCATACATATTTTGTACATATATTTTTAAGTTACAAATAATCTCTTTTCCAGCATCTGGTTCTAGTGTGGCCTCAAAAGGAAAGGGTGGTCATCCATGTTGTTTCTCAACAAGCTGGAGGATATATTTTGATAATTTTCGTGATGACATGATGCCCAACTCTTGTTTGAATTAGACCACTCCCAATGCATTCTCATAAACTCCATGCTTTGCTTATGGTCTGCTATCATGTACCCAAACAGCATATGGTATGACTGCATGATGTCATATGAATGACCATATTGCATTTGCCCACATCAATTGACTTGTGGACTTCCCGATTGCAGTGATGCAATGAGGTTTGTATACCCATCACTCATCATGATTGTCATGTTGGGTCCTGTCCTCTTGTTAATGCTTCTGCTCTTGTAAGACAAACTGAAGGAGGCTATTCCTGAGATTCCAAGTACAGTGGTGAGCGACCAGAGTTCAACTTCAAGATGCCCATAATCGTATTATGACTCTGAAATATTGCCCGAGCTTTAGCAAATGTGTTAAGTCACTGATCATCATTATCATCACCAGGCTACCTGCAAGTATTGGTCTCTTCATGATTTAAGGTTGAGTTTGTTGTCTGCAACATTTTAACAATGTGCAAACACATCTAGTTAGGTGCATATAAATCATGTGGCTTGGGAAGTCGCAAATGTAGCTGCATTTTGACATGTTAAGATGTTGTAATAGATGAGCCCAACATCTGAAGCTTGCTGTTTCAGTTGACATAGTTTTACATTGTGACCACCAAGATATTGGGGCCGATGTCCTGCAAGAACAGGAAAGATAGAAATGTATTAGCTAATGTGACAGTTTGAAATGATGCTTGCATTTCTTGCTGCATATATGCCCATCATATGTCATGCTTATTAGACAAAATGGGTGAGGGTGGTCTAATGAAGTAAATGGGTTGGGAAGGTCTTGTTTATTTAATAAGCTGAGCTATTACATGTTACTCATTGAAAATATGACTTGAAGATGGTCTGCAAAGGTGTTTGTGTTTTACTTATAAATCTAAATCTAATGAGATGAGATGCATATTAAGCATTTGTTTTACAAAATGGAGATGGCATGGAAAGAGGTTTTTTGATTTACTCCCAATGATTGGACATTCAAGGGTAGAGCAGTTTGAGGGTATAGATGAACATGGCAAGAAGAGTTGCACACTGAAGTTGTATATGCCTTTTCTTAAAAAAAGAATTCCTTTCTTCCAGTAAAAGGAGAAAATGATATGATGATGAAAGAAAGGATGTTGAAGGCGCAACATATTGGAGATAAGCACATACATGGTGATTGGGTAAAAAGATAAACTAATGATCTAATATTGACTTTAGGAAATATGGAGGGAATGTACAGTTTCAGATTAGATAAGGTTTAAAACAGATTAAAGTTGCTTTTGACTTGATGGACTTGAGATATTTTATGCATAATGAATGATAACGTGATAATTTTATTTCCCTTTAACTAAATTTTATTTTGTTGTGTATTTGCCAACCTTTTAGTATTTAGCTTCATTTAGGGTTCTTATCTTCTCCAGACTATTAAATTGTGAAACTAGGCCCCTATCTTCTCATTTTAACTTGTTTGCAGATTAATCACTGAAAAACTTATGTATTATTCCAATCAAATGTTGTGAGGTATTTTAATGCTGCTGCCATTTTGTAAGGAGGCTTGTGGTTGTCAAAGATTTTATTTTATTTTTTTCATTTACTCATTCTTAATAATAATTTATCTTAAACTAATGAATAATCCCTTTTTCTCTAATTCTTTGTAAGAAATGCTCAGAGATCATGGCTTTCTGGCATTTTCATTATTATCCATTAGATTTTATGCTACAAATTATCACTTTAAACAAACATTATCTCTGAGCACATGTACATCGATTTATCATCTACTTACATGCTACAAAGCAGCGAGGTTAGACACCAAGTCCTCCTTTTAGCATTATGCAGAATCATACCATGATCAACTATTTATATGCCATCCTTTTTTGGTCCGACTTATGTGTCCATCATCCACTCTGTCTTGCATAGCTTGAACAAACCTGTACTTGCAACTTTAATTGTTTTTTTAAAGATCTTCCACACTTTAAAAAAAAAAAAAATCACTCAAGACAAATCTGTGTTCTTTTGTTATCAGAGCTACCTCAAATTTTCTTTCTATAAGCCAGTTATATTCACACAGTTTTCTACTATAAAGTCATGCTTTCTTCAACTAACCTTGATATTTCTTTTTCTGTCTATTACTTTGGTGAATCATTATCATCTTCTTCATTGTTCAAGCTTTTTCTCATCTTATATGGGGTTTTTATTTGGGTAATGATGGACAAAAATGAACTTTAGCCATCTAATGACCGTAACCAACCATAAATAAAATGCTCAAGATGATTTTCCATGATAATGCAGTGTAAATATTCTCCTTTGGGATCCTGATATTTGACTGAAGGCTTTGACATAATTTAGCCATCAAAAGTTACACATGAAGCATAGATTTAGGACAAAAGAAACTCTTCGTTATTCTTATTCTTACTTTATGAGGGAACCCAATGTTTGTGTGCATGTGTGTTTGTAAGAGAGAGAGAAATGCATCAGACAGCTATATTGTGATGTTGATGTTGGACACCAGAAATTGAAGCAACAGTTTCCTATACGAGTCTTAATATTCCACCGAAAGAGAGCCCTAATTGTATGAGAGAAACTTGAATCATAAAAGTTGTATCTCAAATAGAAATAATCTTTTTGTTTTTGTATTTTTGAGAAAGATGTTTTGTTCTTATAATTCTGACCAAGGTTTAATTTTTGCATATACTGATTGTCATACATCCAATAGCTGCCAAGCTACGAATGTAGGAATTGGAATAAGGTTCCCACCTCCCAGTCTCGATATCAGATGGTGTGTTGGTAGGAGACTGGTATGGTATGGTACTGATACCATACCTCATCATACCAGTACACCAAAAAAAATATAAAATTTTAATTTTCTAAAGATTTTTAAGCTTCTTTCTAGTGGAAACTAGGGATCCGTGAGATCATTTTTGAGGTTTAAATGTAATATACTTTAATTTTTTTATGCTATATGCCTAGAGAATGGTGTGACAATATAATGCATGTTATATTAACTGAGCATGATACAACATTCTGGCATGATTTTTTGATATTTTTTAATTTCTGCCCATGTGTAGGATGTAACAAAAATAAGAAAGAAATGGGAGAGGGAAATACTTGCGTTGGAGGAATAGCTCACTTTCCACTCTCTCCCTCTCTTTCTCCTCATATTCTCCTCTCTTCTCTTACCTTGAAATAGAGGGAGAAAAGGGTGCTGGATCCTTCTCTGCCATTTTGAGCAAATCACGTACCAAGACCATGAACTATCCCATTCATGGTTGATGCCATATAATACCGACCGAACCGGGCATTTTGATACATATTGCATTCCTTGTTTTGATCTAAAAATGTTGGTTTAATAATTGGTTATCCTTTGATATGATGTGGTGTATCTTGTCAACCTGGTCTTTCTTTCCTCAGAACCATGCTTTCCCATGACTGCAATATTACTTTTTTTTTTTTCCCAATATAGTTCATTGACATATATATGGTTGTTCACTATCATGCCTGTAGTGAATTGATTTCTATTGGGTCTACATATGTATCTATTAGTAGCGACATGAGCATATCTAAGATTCAGATGTAAAGTGATTTATAAAATTTAATTTTTTTTAGGTAAAAATTTGTTTTTGAAGAGCTCACAGCTCTGTGGCATCCTTTTACTATAAATGACAAATTAGTTCAAAATACATAGATTGTGTAGAACCATCTGATCATGTTTGAAAAAACTTATTTGTCATAATGGAAACGAGGATGACTAGAGAAAGCTTCAGAACATGATTACGAGTGAAGTTTGTTGCTACCATGCAAGACAGGTCTTTTGTTACATATAACTGCTTTTGTTCAAACAAGTAGTTGTCTTTTTTTAATTTTAGAAATATGGTTCAAACTGGGTTAAGTGCACGTAACACGGTAACATGGTTTAGGAATAATTCCTGTTTTATTATCTTATTTTATCTTGGTTAGGTTAGTTTATTTATAAACTTAAGTTTCCCCATATATCTGGGACTAAGCTTGATGGTTATGCTTTTGGATTTATAAAATTCAAAAAATTGACATGGTTTTAGAATATCTTACAATGTGAAATGTGCCTGTCTAAAGGGCCATTGCTTGGTGCAGTGATAAAGACTTGGGCTGACAAGTGCAATGGCATGGTTCGAGTTTTGGAGCGGCCAGTTTGTGTATTAAAAAAAAGGGCTAGGCCTGTCCCCAGCTCGCCCCTTCTAGGACCTTGGATTGCCAGAAACATAACTGGGTAGTGGCCTTTCTATGGCCTCTTTTTATTTTTCCCCCAAAAGTTGCCTTTCTGTTTTTAGCAGCCCACTCTATAAATGTGCCTGGATTCATTCAAAGGACATTTTCGGGTAGTTACAATTATAGATTATGATTGATTCTTAGTCAAATATATCTAGGATAGTTTTGATGCCTCTTAACTAGTTGGATGTGTCAATTACATTTCAGTTCAAGTAGATCTTACATCTTGACATTATAGTTGCACAGAAGTATACGTACATGACTTGGTCATCCTTGAATTTACTGATCTCTATATTGTCTCGATCATTCTTTGCTGCTCTTTGTTTATATTTGTTGATATCGAGATTTACTATATAGCGTGAAAATGGGCTACAAAATGCAGATAAATTAGAATTTGACCCTCTCTTCTGCAGATGCTGGAAAAAACAACTCATGATTGCCAAGGATGCTCGACGAGTAGATGTACTATGCTATCGGATTTCTCTGAGTCATAAACTTCTCAGCTTAACAGCCAAATATCAAATCTTGCATGAGATTGTGGACACAGCAATGAAGAAATTGGTGGCTGAGGTTGGGCCAATCACTGATCTACCAAACATGGCACGTGGGATTGTCAACAGACTATGTGTTGGTGCTGAAGTTCAGAGGCTGTGTGCACGTGCTGTAGAGTTACTAGATTCTATGCTTTCTAGTGCCCCATCAGTTGACCCTCAAGTACAAGGTAAGCTTTGATATAAATTTTCCTTAGCTTGGGGATTGACAAATAATGCCTGTATCTCTCATTTCATTGAACATTTGTTTTTTTGGATGGATATGCAATTTCAGAAGAAAAGTTGCTATCATCCAGCTTTATCAAATTTGAGGCCATGTCTGCAACTTCGCTTACTGTTGCATTAGATTTGGAAGATCATACGACATTATCGCAACAGATAGCTGGTTTCACTGTGTGGCATCGAAAGGCTGAAACTGCGGACTATCCCACAGAACCATCTTGTACTTTATTTAAGCCAAACAAAAGGTTCCAGGTAACAGAACTCACTCCAGCTACAAAATACATGTTCAAGGTGATTGCCTTTGGCAGTGTGAGGGAGTTGGGCAAGTGGGAAGTTGGAATCATAACTGAAGGCATCTCAAAGAATGATTCAAAGAACTTGGTATCGGAAGCAGCTTCCATTAAACTGCGTTGTGGAAGTCCAAAAACAAACAGCGGTGGCCTTTCCAATCATACTTCAGAAGGAGATGAATCTAATAGTAATACTGTGTATGCCGACCTGAACAAGTCGCCTGAAAGTTGTTATGGTTATAGTGAGAAGCCAGAGATTCTTGACTTAGAAAAAGTATCTGAACATGCCTGCAAGGATGCAAGCGATTCACCGAGTGCATTTGTGGGCAACGTAAGTGGAACGGGAGGTACTGAGCCAGAGGAAACACCAGGACACTCTGGTTCTGCCTTAGATGAGGAACCCAATTCAACTATTCAGAGCGAGTCCCATAGAGGTTCCACAAATTCTATGGAGCACAACCAGACGTTGGATGTCCCAAAGTCAGAGAATGAATCTAATGCACCAGTTGGAAATGAGATGGTGATTGTTCCATATGGGCGCTCTGATTCCACCCTGCCTGTGACTCCCTGCAGGTTGGAAACTGGTAAAGAAGGTTCTGGAAGGAGCAGCAAAGTAAAGCCAGGGGGCAATATACTTGAGAATGGAATGTCAAAGGCAGATAGAGAACCAGGGAGCTCGTCAAAGAAAAGAATTGCAGGGAAGTGTGAGGAGATGTGCATCAAAGATGGGTCACTCGAAGGATCATACGAGTATTGCGTTAAGGTGGTTAGATGGCTGGAGTGTGAGGGGCACATTGAGACCAACTTTAGGATTAAGTTTCTGACTTGGTTCAGTTTGCGTGCAACGCCACAGGAGAGAAGAATTGTGAGTGTTTATGTTGATACTCTAATTGATGATCCTGCAAGCCTTGCAGGACAGCTGGTGGACACCTTTTCAGAAACAGTCTGCAGCAAGAGACCTCCACCGGTGCCAACTGGGTTCTGCATGAAGCTCTGGCATTAAGACTTGGAGAGGTATTCTTCTCTGGGTGATATATGAGCCCAATTCTTTGGATGCAAATTGTTGCATTGATTCTTCATTAAACATTTCATTCGGTAGTTTCAGGTTGATTCATGCATTAGCTCATTATCGCTAAAGCTTTCCATCTTTATAACTGTAGCTTTCATTCGTAGAACTATTTTCTTTTTCTGTGCTTAGGAAATTGTAATGCTCTCTAGGGACTCTTTCTTCTGTATTAAACTTATTCATTTAGTTAAAATTATATTCTCTTTGCTGAAAACAGGTCTGGTATATGGATTGATAAGTTATCATAAAAGTGAATTAGTATTTTTAGGAAATTAGAGATAAATGTTTTTTTTTTTTTTTTTTGAATTTTGGATGTGACCTTTTTCTATTTTTGCTTGGATTGACTGGATAGGAACCAGCTAAGATCCCTATGCATGATAATAACTGCAATTGCTGGATGTGAACTTTTCATTCATTAAAATTCGGACAGTAGTGTAATATGCTAAAACTACATTGAAAAATGAAAAAAAAATGATTTTAAGAACTTGTAATGTAGAATCAGTTTTCAAAAATTCTGGTAAACTCAAATTAATGCATAATCTAGGGCAGTAGGTTTGTAAACTAAATTGATGTGCCTAATTTTATTATGGTAAATCAGCACAACCAAGGTCCTTTATAGAATGTTATTATTGATAGTTGCAAATAGATGTGCCTGCAGTTAGCCAAAAAAAAAAAAAGTGCTTGCACTTCAGTCATAAAAAATTTTTAATCTATTATTTTCTTCCCCGTAAATCAAGACTGTTGTGTGTGTGTGTACACCTAAAACTGCAAACTGGCATTGCTTAGTTACTGTTGAAATATTGGTTGGTCATGTGGGACCGCTGGATGGTATGTTACTGTACAGCTGGACACTACGTGCTACTAATTTGGTACATTATAGAATTATGTAATTTTGTACTATACGGTATGGAATGATATAGTGAAGTATGGTGTTGTATGGCTGTTAATTTTTGTGTAGTTATATTGTAATACAGTACTGCTATAATTAAAAGAGATTTATGTTACTTACATTGTATACAGTATCGCTATAACGTGCAGTGCGTTGGAGCATAGCATGGTATAGATAGTTGTGTGATAAAAAGTCCAATATGACGTTATAACGCGATATATTGTCATTGTATGTTTTAAGTCCAGGTTGACATAATATACGGATATGGTGCAGCATAAAAGTATGTTATGGTTAACAACAGCCTTTGTGTTACACTAGCATTCTTGGGCAAAATCCGGGTCTCTGAAATCCTTATTCCAGAATTATGGTACCGGTCACCCTGCCCTGAAATCAGTAGCCAGTGTTCAGCTGGCTGCAAGGTGACATCCACAGGTTGTACATGTAAGTTGAGGCTGGTGCAATTACCGGTGTTCGCTTGATCTGATTTGTTACACGGTCATCACCTGATTTTCTATGGGAATCGGGCTTGTTAGTCTGTCCAGTCCTCCCTCTCCCTCCCTCCCTCCCTCTCTAAAGGCCATCTTAGTCTTGACTTAAATCCTATCTACGTGCCCTTTGAACTAAGGGTAAAATAAATAAAAAAAAATTTTAAAAAAAGGGATCACGGTGATTTTTTTGTCTACCCCAGGATTTGGGACATGGATCTTATTTAAATCGGATGTGTATTGCTGGATTTCCAAACAGACTCTAACTTAGGTAGCTCACCATGACGAAAGAACAGAAGGATGAAGCATTGGCTGTAATGTGGAGGGGCATTACATCCTTCCCACTTTTCATAGAACGGTAGGAAAAGTGGTCAAGATTTTAGCCATGTATTTATTTATTTATAAATAGTATTGCCGTAGAATTCTGACTCTTATCGGAATGGTTGGAGTGGATGGTGTTGGATGTCTCGACGGCGAGGTTTGCAAAAAAATTTTAATCAAAGGTGACTTCGATGGGGATTCTCTCACGTTCAAGTTAGAATTCTAAGACAAAAATGGAGCATGCGAGAGAAAAGAATGTCGTACTTGAGGATCCCGCTGAGGCTCCTATTTATAGATAGGGATCGGAGCCATTTGTAGGTCATAATTCACGGATGGTTCTAAATAGATTGAAGACAATGTACGATGGTCGTGACCAATATTCACGGGATTGAGTAGTTACGGTTGCCTTATATGGATCATGGCTAGTTATAAAAAAAAAATGTTGCTTGGTTTTGAGTTGACTAAGATTGTCGATTGGAGTGGGGAGCTAAGGTGGGATCGACAACATCCAAGATGGGATCGGAGATCGACAGGAGGTCGAATAAGAAATTGACTATTCCGATTTTGGCTGTAGTTGGAAAGCATATATAAGTTGCTAGTCAAGGATGGATCGAACATCGATGACAGGCCAGCGGTGAATGATAACTGAAGATATTGATGCCAGGTGCTGGCAGTTAGCAGCGAAGATCGGAGATCGATGATAGGACAGCCAGATCCGATGATGGGTTAGTAACTTCTCGAAGGTGTTGGCGATCTCTAGACGCGGGGTTGATAGGATGTCTACAGTTCGAAAGGAAAAATATTCTTTGCGGATTGGTCGGCCGGCACCAAGGTGGGTTTGGAGTTGGTGAGTAGTGATCTAAGGGTGACAATTGATGTTTAGAAAGTTGGAAACCGAGGGCAAGTCGGATGCCAATGACGGATTGGCGAATGGTGCTTCAAACTATTGCAATCTTCGTATGAGGATTATAACATTCCAAGTCTCAGGATCTTCAGCAAGGATAATTTATTCTTAACATATGCCTTCTTACTCTCAAGTTCGAACTAAAGTTGGTTTGGACAAAAAGAGTAGGTTAAATTGGGAGCGTGGAAAACCAAAAATAATATCTTTTCAGTTGAAATGATGCATCCACGAATTTTGATGGAAATAAAGAGTCGGGCCTAATGGGCAATCATAGGGCAGCTTTGAATTTGAAAGGCAACTGACAGTTTTGGGCGTGCCTTTTTAAAATGAAAAAGCTGACAATACATTTGGATGAATGGAGAAGTGCCACATGTTTAGTGGTAATTTGATATCCTGCCATATCAATCGTTTCGTGCCTATAAATAGTGCTCCTATCATCTTTAAGCCTTCCTACTTTTTCTCTCTCTTCTTCCTTTCTTCTCTCATCTGATTTGTGAGAGCTCCTGCCGACCATTATTTTCCCATGTTTTTACTGTGCACTTCAATGTTTTTCGATCATAGTAGGAGTCTTCCCCTCTTTTTTTCGAGTCGCCATTGAGGCCTCCATTTTCTTGTCTTTTTTCATTGCACTGATAATTGTAGGCTGGTCCTCTAATCCTTTTATTCTTCATGCTGTTCATCTTTCACTTCTCCATTCTTTTCATTCTCTTTTCTTTTCTTTTGGTTTTGCCTTTTTGATCTTTCACATTCTCTTCATGTGTGACTCTGAGAATTCGATCAGGGATTGGTCTTCAAATTCTTTCTCTTCTTTAGGAGAGAATTTGATTTAATCAGAAATCGAACACTAGGTCGAACCAACCTTCGTGCCTAGTACTGTTAAGTCTTCTTTGAATTTTGACGATTCGAGCTTAATTCGAGCTCAGTTCAGAATTCGTTCGTAGTTCAAGCTTGAGTTGCTGGGCCAAGTGGTTGAATTTGTGCTCTGCCCCTGGATCGGCTTGGACTCTATGAAGAAGCATTCCAGACTAGGCTCAGGCTTTCCATTCGTCTTTTTATTATCGAGCTTTTTCATTTTTTGAATATTTCTTTGTGCTCTCTTATCCCAAATTCATTTTGGTTCATCATTGGTTTCTTACTACTTGTCTTTGGTTGAGATTAATCCAACCATCTTCCTTTTTCGATCTTTCTTTACTATCAAGAGCCATCCCTATTCTCAGAGTTGGTGGTATATTTCTCACCAGCGGAGGGTTCTTCTGATAAAAGGGATTTCTTTCTCGGTTAATGGATAGGAGCGATTTTTGTTTATCTCGAGTCCTGCTATTGAGGGCTAGGGAATATTTAGTTGGGGTTGGCCGAAGGACTCTATTATGGACCAGATTCTTTTCTTAAGGAAGAAAGACATAGAATGCTCTCAAATTTTGTGGGAGTATTAAATTCTTGCTTTGAAGCAATTTTTGTCAATGGAGATCCTTTTTAACATGGGGGGGGTCTAAGTCTGGCTAACTCCAAAGATATGAGTCAATTAATTGCCTATGTCTTCATCCTTTTTTTTAAATTTTTAATGTCTTCCATTTTGATGCAGACATGAGGCCTAACGAGCTTAAAGAATTGAATAAAAAGGTGGCTCGGAAGAGGAGAGCTTCGGCTACTCCTGGGGTCCAAAAGAAGCAAAAATTCATTGAGGCTACGTCAGTTTCGCCTGCTAGAGCTTCCTTTGTGCCGACCGAAGTGGTCTTGGCATCGTCAGTTCCTACTAGGCTGGCCAAACCCACGACGCTTCCACTTCCTCAAAGTGGTGAGGGTCGGCGAAGCATAGCTTGGGCCAGTAAGGCCTTCGACCTATGGATCGCACGTGAAGTATTATCTGTTTTGGCCCATGGGTCTCACGATTTTACTCTTTAAAAAGTACCTCACATGGAAAGGTCTATTTTTTCATATAAGTATGAGTTCTTAACTCACAATCAATGTAGGAGTAATGGTGTCCTTTTCCTTATTAAAACCATAACAGTCCCTCAATTAAGAATGCACTCAGTTGTGTATGGTCCGAGGAGCACCACAATCAGCAGGAGTGGACCCCTGTCCCTTCCTTGCACGTCATTTATTGCGGACAAGGGCTCAGCCTTTGACCATGGGTTGTACGTGGGTATTGTCTGCTCTGGCCTATAGGCCTCATGATTATGTCCTTTAAAAGGTGCTTCACGTGGGAAGGTCCATTCCTTCCATATAAACGTGAGTCCTTCTTGACTCACAAATAATATGGAACTAATGGTGTTCTTCTCTTTAATTATTAGAACCACAACAATAAGGTTTATGCTTTTAAATATCGGGCTATCTCAGTCCCTTACCATAACTGATTATTGGCCTTGATAATAGTTATAAAATAATATTTAAATGAATTGTTTGTAAAGCATAATTTTGGCTAAGAGTCAAATCAGCCATCTCCCTATATTGCCAAATGAAAGCTCAGACTGGTTTATGACAGTTGGTTGGTGGGGAGGGGGGGAACATTCGATATGATCCAACGGTATTGATGAATAGCATTGACCCCAGAAGATAAATTTTTCCATGAGAATCCAAGAAAACTTGATTTATTTGATGTTTTTTTTGATAGGATAGAGTACTCATACCACACGAGTATAAATACAATCAATAAGATCAAAAAATAGAATATCCCGAGTGGGGAGAGATAAAATAGCAATATCCATCCAATTCATAGTACTATTTATCTCATGGGATACATGCCTGACATCTATAGAGGCGCAGTCCCCCAGCAGCCTCTTGATGTTGGAAACAAGCAAGTATTCCAAGGTGAGCCCTATCGATCCCCGCAATTAGCTCACCATTATAGTGGTCTCCCTCAACAACAAGCCTATCAGCTCGAAGCTTCAGCCATGCACACCTGATGCCCACTCAAGCAGTTTGTAGCTCTGCACTAGGAATAATGGGCTCAAAAGGATGGATCCTTTTGACAGCAATGAGCTCGGAGTCAGGATCCTAAACACAAAGCTATTGCCGTCTACAATATCCCAGGCACCATCTAGCTCTGATACTAAATTGTAGATCCATGATATCACTCAAACACCAATCATGTTTGACATCAGAAGCACCGATACCATATTGTGGAAGCATCTGATCTTTAGCACAGACCTGAAGAAATCTATGATGTTCACTATGGGCAGCGAACCATAGATCCAACACCTAAATCTATGCTGGGGTACCTTCTTGGGCTTGAGGGAGACGTCGCCTCTCTCTAGGGCTTCTTCAAGAACCTAGGGCAACTACACTAGAGAGAAGAGAAGAAGAGAGAATCGAGGGAGAAAAGGTCGATATTCCGCAGCATTCACAGCATTATGAAATCCTAATACAACCTATTTATTTATACATAGCCATTAGGTCCGACCAAAAAACTCTTCGACTAATCCAATACATGAAAGCACTCACTGAGTCCATGTACATCCATGTCTCCTATACTCTCATCCTTTGGATCTAGATCCGATCCATACATGAATTAGTCTTCTTAAGACCTCTCAAACCAAACCTTAAGATTCCTAGGATCAAACTAGATTTTAGTTCAAAATAGATCCTCGCATAACTCTACCCACGCATTAAGCCGGTTTAGTCTTAGCACTGAGCCGGCTTAGTCCAGTCCTGTGCCGTGTCTATAGTTCCAAACGTGCAGCTCTCTGTTTTGCCTATACACTGAGACTTAGCCGATCCAGTTTTGGACTGAGCCGGCTAACCTGCAGAAAATCTTTTTTCTGCAATCTTGATTCTTTGATTTTGATTTCTTGTTTCATCTTGAATTCTAGGTCTCCAAAGCACCAACCAAGCTCCTAAAATTTTTGGAGCCAACACCCTGACTCCTCCGTGGCCTTCCAAGGTTTGGGAGCACCACAAATTCTCACAATCTCCATCTTGATGCCCTAAGCCTTAGCAAATTTTTCGATAATGCCCTCCTGCACAATCACATTGTCCCTGCTCACTCGATAGCACCTATATAAACATCGCCTCCACCAATCCTTATCAGTTGTTGTGCATCCTTGAGGCCTTTGAGATGACCGTCTCCGTCGTTGAAAATCTATGCTTGCTCCTCTACACCATCTTGAAATTATAGGATTTCTTCTGCTTAGCAGCTGCATCACTTTTTTTGGACTTTCCTGGAGAACCTGCAACATTCCTGTACTGGCACTCACTACAAACCTTGACATAGTCTCCTTAAAACTACGTCTGTCCTCCTGCACATGCCGCTCCACCTGAAATTATGCATCACCGACGTTGGTGCTAGGATATTGATCCTCTCGCATTGCTCTACTCTGAACTCATGTCAAATTCCTCTCTAATTATGAAGCCATCTCTCCAAAGCTCCATCTATATCCGAAGTTCACCTGATATCACAGAAGTCGACTCTGTCATCGAGTTCCTTGAGGCAAACCAATCAATGCTGCACTACTGAGCCTGCCGCTACACCTCGAACACCATTACTGTCCCTTCAAATCCTCCATACTCCGCGGACCCCTTCGAAGTCGTCTCGGATACTTTCGCAATCTGCGGGCAATTTTGAAATCCAAGAGCTCATCCAACTTTTCTGAATCCAGCGATTGAATCCTAGAAAATTTCACCCTAGTTCTTCTCTTCTGCCCCTACACCAGCTATCGCTTCAATTGCGTTCGAAGAACCATCCTTCATTTGAATCGCGATTCTTCCTGATGCTTCTGCACAAGAAATTTGATCCATGATACTTTCGACTGCTAGATACCTTTGGCGCTTCTTAAGACCTCCGGCTCTCTCTAAGATCTGCATCCGATCTTTCTGAGATATCACTGACACTCTCTGCTGAGATACACTCTTCGATTGCTGCACCACCAAGCCTCTCTCAGTCCTGTGCCTTCAGAAAAATGCTACCGCAGCATTTTAGTACTTCCTGACTCATCTCTATGCCGTTCTAGAGCCATCCAGTCTTGATTTGCTGGACCTTCATGGATCATCCATCTCTATCACTCCTAAGGCTCCGCAAATTCATGCTCTGGTCGAACCGCTGAATAGATCTTCGACTATTTTTTCGTCTTTCTAACATCGAAGGACGTATAGCCACTTCTTCAGCCTTTCTTCGATCATTATTTCTTGAAAAATCTTTCTTCAACAGCTCTACGCTGTCCATCTTTCTAAAAAATTCTGATGCTCTCTACTGAGATACCTTTCTCGGCTGCTGTATTGCCGAGCATCTCTCAGTCCTGCATCTTCAGTCCTGCATCTTCAGGAAAGCGCTACTGTAGCACTTCAGCGCTTCCTGCCTATCACATAACCGTCATACATTTCGATCTTTCTACCAAGATCGATCGGCAAATCATGCACCAAATTCTTCCACCCCGAAAAAATCTATTTTCCTTAAACCTTTCAACCTCCACCTTCAATCCGCTGCTCTCGGTTGGCCAAACCACAGCAATAATAAGATAGATTTGAGACATATTATGAAATTCTTGTGCAGATTTTTGATTTCGCTTTATATAACTTCTCCTTTCTTTTCATACACCATCAGGCTCTAAAATCTGGCTCCTTTCACACACCATTAGGCTCTGAAACCTAGCTCTGATACCATATTGCCGTCCACAATATTTCAGGCATCACCTAGCTCTGATACCAAATTGTAGATCCATGATATTGCTTGAACACCAATCATCCTTGACATCACAAGCATCGTTACCATATTGCGGAAGCCCCTGATCTTTAGTAAGGATCTGAAGAAACCTGTGACGTTTACTATGGGCAGCAAATTATAGATCCAACACCTAGATCTATGCTGGGGCACCTCCCTCCTTGAGCTTGAGGCAGGCACCCTCTCTCTAGGGCTTCTTCAAGAACCTAGGGCAACTACACTAGAGAGAAGAGAAGAGAGAATTGAGGAAGAAAAGATCTGTATTTCATAGTATTCACAGTATTATGAAATCCTAATACGACCTATGTATTTATACACAGCCATTAGACCTGCCTCGACTCCCCCACTTTCATGCTGACAAATGTCGACCACCAGCACAAAGATAAGTCAACCACCTAGCATTACTAGTGATGTCAATGTCGTTACTCACTCGCTAAGTAGTCAAAGCTAGAACCTCTGGGGCGTGAGAGCATATCTCCCTCCACATGAAGGAGCAAGGCCGAGTGACATGAATGTCTACGATGGTCCAAGCACCATATCTCGCTTGCATCATAATGCTATAGAAACTAGCAGGTTGAAGAAGGAACTTAGTAGCATGATGGGCTATCAGGGCTTCTCTTCGCACCTTCAAGGATTGAATGCTGACTCCTCCCTCACTGATCAGTTGACAGATGACCTTCCACGCTAGAAGATGTACTCCACGCCTGCCAAATGCAAACTCCAAAGGAAGTTCCTAAATAATAGCTCCAGCTTTCGGATAGAGCTAAGGATGGACTTGATCAGCGTCACCCTAGCCACGATGGATAGAGCTCTACCCTGCTGACCTTTAATCTGCTCTTGGATCGAAACCTCCATATCAACACACTCTGCCCTCTGAAGTCTCCATCTCATAATAGGGATTCCCAAGTAGTGCATAGCCTCGGTACGCTCGGTGATCCCAAGAATCTCCTTGGTTGCTTGCCTATGATAAGCATTGGTGTTAGGGCTGAAATAAATTGCTGACTTGAGAAGGTTGACTTTCTATCCAAAGTCAATACAATAATCCTTCAAAATCCTCCCGATCATCGTTGCAGATCGGATGGAGGCCCGACCCAAAAGAAGGTAGTCATCTATAAACAATAAGTGTGAGGCTAAGCCATAGGGACCGAAAAATAGGAATCCACCTCCTCCCACAAGGTACGAGAGAGAGCATTAGTACTATTAGTGAACAGGTAGAGAGACAAAGGACAATATTGACGAAGGCCCATAGTGAGTGGAAGAAGTCTATTGATATGCCGTTGATCAATATAGAGAAGGATGGTGTCTGAATGCAGCCTATGATCCAGCTTATCCAACGATTGTAGAATCTGAAGCCTACAAGGGCATGGTATAGAAAGTCCCAACATATTTGACTATAGGCTCTCTTCATATTCAGCTTGATGGCCATAAGATTTTGTTGGACCGGGATTTTTTTGGAGATCATGCATAAATTCCTAGACAATTAGGATATTGTAGGAGATGCTGCGGCCACCTATAAATATACCTTGCTCAAGTAAATCAGATGAGATAAAACAGGCTTCATCCTATCCATCAAAATCTTTACACACACCTTATAGAGAATGTTATAGAGATTGAGGGGCCTAAAGTGATCAAGCTTCAAGGCATCTCGTCTTTTCGACAACAAGGTGATAAAAATCTGCTTCCAAGAAATTGGCATCAAATCAGTGGTGAAGAACTACTGGATCATTTCCATCAGCTTGTCTCGGATGATGGCCCAGTAGCACCTGAAAAAGAGTACAGGGAAGCCATTCAAACTGGGCGCTTTGTCCTTGACCAAAGCCCAAAGCACCTCCTAGATTTTGTCCCTAGACACTGCGACAGTCATTATAGTGTTCTCGAGGATGAGACCTGATGGGCCGGAGACGGGGCCGAAAAAAATCCTAGTACCCCTAGCTCCGCAGTCCATCTCAATATGAAAAAGCTGAGCTGCTTGATCTCATCCTCTCCATCAATCCACTGACCCTGAGCAGCCCTCAGAGACCGGATCCAATTCCTATATCTTCTGATAATTGTGGCTTGATGAAAGAACTTGATATTCCTATCACCCTTTTTGATCCACTGAATTTTTGATTTTTGCCACCATAAGATCTCCAATTTGTTTGATTCTTGGTCCCTCCCAGTAACTGATTTGAAAATACCAACATTCTTTCCAGGCTTAGGTATACTTCATATGAGCATAAAAATAGATTGTTATGGTTGTGATGATAGCAATATAGTTCACATTTAATGGCTACAAAGCCATTGTAGCCACCGAGTCCATTGGCTGATTCACCTCTTGGCAACAATGGGCGGCTAGAAATACGAACTAGAATTCTTCAATAATAAGATATTCTTATCTTTCATGGGTAGTAAATATCAAAAAAAAGTTGATCTATTTTTTTATTGATCAACTTCTTATATTTTTATATTTTTCAAGATGAGAAAGTTACTTTTCCTTGAATAGCATTTATCTATTAAATGATGAAAAGTTTTATTCACCTAAGGCCTCTATATTGCATGCACCAGGTGTAATTGGATCGTGTAAATCCCACGATGGATGACACGCCATGCTGCCCCTTGTATTCACCGATTCTCGATTACGTGCTATCCACCGTGCATTTGCTTCGGGATTTGCCTTGGTTCACTTGCACCTAATGCATGCAATAATTTCTCCCACTTAGGGAGGCGGCTAAATCATTTTTTCATGAGTCAATAAAATAGACATTTAATTTTATACCTAAAATATTCATTCATATTTTCAATATCTCCATCATTTAATGTTCAATAACTCAGCATCCACTTTTTTGAAATCTAAAAAATATAAAGAGATTATTGAAAATATGGATAAATTTTAACAACTTATCTAGAAAAAATGATAATATAAAAGAATATGGATAATAGATTTTGGAGTAACTTATCCATTCATAAAAAGCATAAATAAATTATTTTTTTATTTAAATATTATCTGAAAAATATTTATATAAAAAAATATAGATTTTTAAGTAAATATTTTACGTACAAAAGAACGATCGCTAAGAATATAATTAGTGGGCTAGGTTATGTGAGAGGTTTTATCGATCCATGTGAAGACCACCTAAGATTCACCTTCCAGCCATAATTGAGTTGCTCGAAAATACCCAAACTACAAGCAATCCGGCCAAAACAACCGAACACAAAGGCAATCGAATATTTTCCATTCTAAGGACCTATTTTGACCAAACTTTTAGAAAATATATATATATATATATATATATATATATATATATATATATATATATATATATATATATATATATATATATATATTAAAAATATTTATTTTAAAAAATAAAATATTTAATCAAATTTATTTTAAAAAATAATCTATTTTTGAATGGTAGTAGAAGTAATTTTTCTACTGTGGAGAGAAAACAAAAAATTAAAATTATTTTTTGAAAATAAAAATAAAAAATTAATTTTTTTAAGATAAAAATATCTTTACTTAAAATCATTATTTACCATAGCTAGCTCTATTTATTTTTACTTAATTTTTTCATTATTTAATGAATGATGTATTTTGATACATATATATTATTATATAAAAAATATATAAAATATTCAATATATATTATCTTTATTTTAATTATATTTATATTAATTAAAATTTTAATATATTTTTTTTATTTTAATTAAATAAAAAATAAAAAATAAAATTAAAATTAATTATAATAAATATTTAAAATTATTTATTTATTTAAATAATATTAATTGTAAAATAAATCTATACATATTTTTGATAGTCAAAAATATTTTTTTAAAAAAATTTGTCAAACACAATAAAGACACTTATCAAATAATTTTATCAGACACAAACTATTTTTTTTTTTTAATTATTTTAAAAAATAATTTTAAAAATAAATTAATTTTGATCAAATGGATCCCATAGCCATCTTGAATGACGTAACTTGAATATCAAAATTCAGCTTAATGAGGACGAGAAAAACATACCGGGGGAATTTCAGTTGAGAGACCAAAGCATCGAACGCAGAATAAGACGCATCGCTGGAGAAATGTAATTTAATTGGAATAAGCCGTTATTCCTAATAGCTTGGCAACCAAATTTCAAACCCACCTCTACCAACATTTCTAGCTACACCGGAAAGATTGAGGCGATAAATCTTGACCACTACGCATTCGATAATTGCTGCCAATATGAAACGGCATGCACGAGATACATACCATATTCTGTTTCACTTTAAACAGAGCCTTGTCGCCGGTTAGGTCCTGCACACAGATTGGTCAATGTCACAAAAAATCACAGATAAATTGCCTCTGCAAGAATCCGAGCAACGGTAACGGACAAAGATTCTACCGAACTGCTCAACCAAGAACATAAATGGTTTACTTCGTTGGTCAAAACACAGATCCCTAAATCATCCAATTGTTTACCTCAAATATCAACACAACCAATACATCATATCAAGCACTTATTTAATCTTTTTTATCAAGCTGCGATAATTCGGCTCAAAAGTAAGGAGTACATAAGAGATGGCTGATTCAA
The DNA here is from genome assembly GCA_006176705.1 of Cocos nucifera. Classification (NCBI taxonomy): domain Eukaryota; kingdom Viridiplantae; phylum Streptophyta; class Magnoliopsida; order Arecales; family Arecaceae; genus Cocos; species Cocos nucifera. The sequence goes on from QRFJ01000011.1 coordinate 1,831,766, forward strand.
ATAAAAGATCGGTCCATGTCCCCATCTTATTCTCCTGTTCGGCGGAAAAACTAAATTCTTAGAGAGAAAAAAAAAAAAAAAAAAAAAAAAGGCTCAGGCATCGGCACCGGTAGCAGAGGGCTTCTGGATGACGAAGGACATGCACTGGCACTGGCGCTTGCTGTTGAAGGCCAGCAAGCGAATGTAAGCATTCGGGTATGTCTTCTTGCACTCGTCAATCTCTCGGAGGACTTGAGCAGAATCAGTGCACCCAAACATTGGCAGCTTCCAAAGTGTCCAATACCTTCCATCGTAGTAGCCCGGGATCCGGCTGTTGGTCCTATGAACTTCTCCCACCTTCCATAATCCATAGCTTATGATAAGGAAGTGATAAATAGCACATCTCTAATATTCTCACAGATTATCACCAATGGAGTTGCATTGATAAAGAGGGGCAATCAAGTGATAAACTTTTACCTCTAAAGTCCCATTTGAAAGTTCTATTTTAAAAACATTTCATCCTAAATATTTTGCTTTGGAAATGTTTTACGACGTTGAATCAAAGAATAAAAGAAGCAGGTTACAAAAGTAAAACCTGCTGCAAAAGCCTAATGAGTATTTTGTGAATGTCTTTTTTTTTTTTTTTTTTTTTTGCTTCCTGAGTAGAAATTAGTTGATGGCGGTTTCCAAGCTGCATGGACGGTATGAAAAAGCTGAGACTAGCTAATCTCCCAATACCAGAATTGAAAATTAATTAAAAAGAGGTTAGTTCAATTATTCAATTCAGTATTGGCAACACAAAGTCTGTGTTTCAATAAACATGACGGAGCAAAGGATCTTCTGACTATTTCCGCAGTGAAGCTACCAAAATCAGATGTGCTTCTCATAGCTTCCACCACGGAAACCTGAACATCCCAAGTCTGGCAAGATTTCTAACCACTAAGATCAAAAAATTACACACGACCATCAGTCCTAAATGTAAAATTAATGGGTTTCATATTTTACGAATTCTTCTTTTTTGAGAGATATTTTACTTTTACTCTTGAAAACCTGAAATCCGGCCATAAGATTTCATTTAAAAACTTGAATGAAATGATGTAAAATATGTTCGGCTGAAACAAGTAGATTATTAACGGGTGATGGTGACATGGGATTGCTCATTTCCAAATATAACTGAAATTAGGGGGCAAAATTTTAGATCAAATTTTCCAATGCAAATTTATTTTGCAAATCATATATCACCTCATCGAATTCCAAGGCGGGGATCCATCCTTTTGAGAGCATATATTCAACCTCCTTCGCTATTGATTCCTCGGAGAGGGATGGCAGATAAGAGAGTGCCTCAAACTTCTTATTGTTGATTGGGTTCCATGTCTGATGTCATTTAGACAAGACATTTAAAAAATCAGAGATCTTAAAGAGCTGTATATTTCATCATCAATAAAAAAAAAAAAAAAAAAAAAAGGAGCGGTATATGAATGATGCAATATGTGACATAGTTTGTGCGCTTGAATCATGGGACTTAGATCTCACAGAATTGACTTGGGGTATCAGATCTCACAGAATATTCTAAAATCTAGATATGCACGAAGCTGAGATAGATGATCTTATGGCATAAGTAGCAGGCAAGTTTATCGTGCTTTAATGCTCATAACAGATGGCTTTTGTTAAATAAGGCATAACTAGAAGCAGCTTGTATTCATTTTATACACTCCACTGCATTGTACAATTAATCATTCTGCCCTACCCAATTGGATTAGTTCTATAACTTATCTAGATCCCTTGGAGAAAAAAAAAATGCATCTAGTGTCACAGGGATATATATGAAAGAATCCAAAAGAGAGGTGCTCTGACCTTTTCACTACCCTTCACCAAAAACTGACACATCGATATCTCCATGTTTTTTAGCAGAAGAAATAATAACAACTCCCATCTTCTTGACAAAAAATAGATAAATAAATAATAGTAACATACGAAATAGAATTAAAGAACGACAAGTTCCTGTAATTTCATTCTCTAGAATTCTAAGCAGCTGCATCTCCCCATCCAATAATTTGAAATGAGAGCTAGATGGTCCTCTTCTAGGAGCTTCAACTTAACAAGAAACCTCTGATTCATGTCATGATATCACTTCAATACCTTTTGCAAATATTAGAATATCAATAAAGAACTTATGTCGATCCAGGAGAACTTTGTAGATAGCACAAAATACAAGGTATAAAAAATAAAATAAAATAAAATATAGTTATTTTGACAAAGATCTAAAATGAAACCAACTGGATGGAAACTTAGTGTCAACCAACTTAACCCAGAACAAGAGAAGAAGATCGCCAAGTGGGGTGAGAGAAGACACAGGTTAATAATGATCAAGACCCAAAACAACTCGGTCACTCGGTCAAGCCATTAATTATAGATCAATGATTCACATGCTTACCTTCATGCAGTGGACTCTGGAGCCATTAGAGACGGTTCTCGCCCGCCCCTGAACCGAGCCCGTCTCCGGGAAAAGCTTGCCGGAGGCATCAGATCTCAGGCCGATGCAGGCCAAGCCAGCGACCGGGGTAGCGGACAGAAACAGGGATGACATCTTCCCCTGTATCACAGAGAGAGAAAGAGTGAGTTGGGAGTATGGGGCGAGGGAGGTGGTTTTGAAGGGGGTTGGGGAAGGAAGGCGGTGTTTTGGGGTGATGCCTTCTTTTTTTAATTGAAATATGGCGTTATTGAGAGAGAGGGATGGATGATGGGCACAAGGAAGAGGGTTTACTTTGCGGCGGATGGAGGGCTTTCGGGAGGGTGCGGGGGGCCTTAGAGTCGTCACCACTGCCACCTTTTCTCTTCCTACTTTCCCTGGCCCACCTTACGGCATTGCATTAAAATAATATAATAGATGAGAGCACAGAGAAGAAAAGCCATGGGCAGTCGCCCACGGTATGGCACGCGCTACGATGGAGCCTGCCAGACTGGCGTTTTACTTTTTGGCCGGTTGTTCGCCTATTCCCGTCTAAAGTCCCCGTCCCCGTTTCCTACCTCTGTTGCTAACCAAGACCCTAACGGATGATCTCCAAGATGATACATCCATAAGCAAATTCTACGTAACTGATCACAGACGAGGAGGGTCAGATAAGACTTGAATCGGAGAAGTTTTGACCCCACAGTAAAAGCACCTCTCGTCGGTGGCGATTTTTGAATCGGAGAAGTATCAACTTGCGTCTTCGATAAGGACTAGTGCTAACCTACTTCAGTATAAACTATTTTTTTAATTATGAGTAACAGGTGGAGAAAATGCTCCCAATAGCAAGACAATGGTTTAAAAAAGCTAGCCCGTCAACATGCCTTATTCCAAGTACAAATGTGATAGCTTACCAAAAAAAAGTACAGATGGAATACATTAAGCACCAAAACAGAACCAATGAGATGAGCCATTACAAACGAATGATCCTGCATAAACAAGACATTTTCCACCCTAATTTCTTCCAAGGTTCAAATAGCGATCGCAAGACACAACTACCAAAGAGCTGTCCAACTGCGTGCACTCATAGGTGGATCAATAAAATAAGAACCAGCAGTGAACTAGATTCGTACAAAAAACACTGATTATATTGACACTTAGCCAATAAACGAAAGAACCAGTCTTCGGCCTTTCACCATCGCTAATAAACAAGTCATTGGCATCACATAATCCCGGATATGTACGATGGTGCAAATCAGAACTGCCTCTAGCATCTTTCCATTTGATCTATTTCTTCCACTCCGAAGTTTCTATCAAGATCTGGCATCATCCCAACGTGCCTCTAACATGCCGGTCTGCTGCATTATGGTTTCTCCTATGGATTGGCCACAGGAACCATGGGAGCTGTAAATTTGCTATCTATGATCAAATGCCCGAGAGGAACTACAAATATCTGTGGTTGGTTATCACTCTTCTAACGATATCCCAGGGCCATGCCAAGTGTCTGCTTCCATCATGTTCATGTGTGATGGACGCAATCCCAAACATAAGCTAACTTTTAAGAACACTTCAATATTAATCAAATGGCTTCACGTCAGACCAGTTCAGAAGCATCTCTGTGCTCCGTCCATTCCATCATCGTTGATGAATCCGAGAATCCACATGTTTCTAGAAGCACCAAAAACTGGATCAAATATATCAATTCCAGACCAACTCAACATCAATAAAAGCTCATACTTGAACACCCGAATAGATACTTGTGCTCCGCATGAGACCTGTTATCCGTCAATTATGACAGCCCCATTGCCCGATGACACCAATTCCATGTTGAGATCACCCAACATCCTGTATATCTCTTCTTGTTGGGGATGGCCATTGTCATCAGCTAGAAACCTATGGCCAACTCCATTTATCTCAATCAGACTCCAACCTGGAGTAGTTGCCACTCCCCTATCCCTCATCGCCTGTCTTACCTTGACAACACCCTCCCACCTCCCCATTGAAGCATATACATTGGCGAGACCCACATACCTCCCACAATGCTGTGGCTCCAACTCAATCACATGCCTACCAACTCTCTCCCCTAGCTCAGCATGTCCACGCATCAGACACCCATTGAGCAAAGCACCCCATATGACCCCGTCGGGCTCCATTGGCATGCACTGGATCAATCTTTCGGCCACAGCAGTCCTCCCGGCACGACTTAAGAGATCGACAACACATCCGTAATGCTCGATCGTGGGAGACACACCATAAACCCTGCTCATGTCCTCAAAATAAGCCCATCCTTCATCTACCAAACCGCCATGATTGCAAGCGGTCAGAACCCCAACAAAGGTGATGGCATTTGGCATAACCTTACACCGTAACATCTCTGAGAAAGTCTCGATGGCTGAATGGCTGAGCCCATTTAGAGCCAGACCCATGACCATTGCACTCCAAGCCGTCACATCTTTGCAAGCCAACTTGCAGAACACCTCCTTCGCACTGTCTATAAAGCCACATTTTGAATAGAAATCTAAGAGGGCGGTCCCTAGCTCGAGTCCATACGGTGTCTCTCTCCGATCAATGTAATCATGGATCCATCTTCCTTCCTCCAAAGCGCCCAAACCAGCACACGCATTCAGAACACTGACGAGCAGAGAGTCGTTGAGCTTTACGCTCCCACGGGCCTTCAATTCGCGAAACAATTCAATCGCCTCTTCCGGACGCTCATTCTGCACGTAACCCGTTATCATTGCACTCCAGGAAACATCATTCCTTTCGGTCATCCGATCAAAGACTTCCCTCGCTCTATCCACCAGACCATAAGCACAATGCGCGCTAATAAGACTGGTCCAGCACACTATGTTTCTGTTAGAGCTTTCGTCGAACACCTGAGAAGCGAACTCCAGGCCACCCAGATGAGAGTAACATCTGACTAGAGAGCTCGTCACAAAGACGTCGAGATCGAACCCAAATTTGACAATCTGCCCGTGGATTTGGGACAAAGACGAGAGGCAAGCGCAAGCCTTGATGGCAAAAGGGAAGGTATGCATGTTGGGAGCGAGCCCTCGGCGTCTCATGTGGGAGTATAAAAGGAGACCCTTCTCCGACTGGGGGGTTCTGGAGTACCCCTTGATCATGGTGTTCCAGTTGAAGATGGTGGGCTCGGGGATCCGGTCGAAGACCAGGAGGGCGGAGCGGATGTCGGGGTTAGGGTGGAGGGCGTAGATGGCGAGGATTCGGCTGGTGACATAGGTATAGCGGACGAGGCCCAAGGCGATCGCATGGGCGTGCAGTTGTTTCACTTCTTTTACTGTGGAGGATTTCTCGAGGAGGGAGAGAAATGGGTAGGTGGTGATGGCCGGATTTGCCGGGATGCTCCTCCTGGAGATGCCTCGGCTCATAAGTCATATCAGGAAGGGGAGAGTCGTAAGAGAGAGAGAGGCACAGGCACGATGGATGACCCGGTAATTCGAAATGAACCTGACATCGCATACGGAGAAATTCTTATTGCACCGCGCGGGCGGAGCCGGAGCGCGGTGCCCATTTTATTTTTTAATTCTGCCCGCGCGTCAATCACCGCGGGCGGTGCGTGCGGGCTGCACCGCCCGCGGGGCACAATGTGTTTGCCATCCCATACACACCATGGACATGACCAAAAACAGCCAGCCCGCCGGATCCGACCCCAGCCAGACTTTAATGGGCGTTGGTTGAGACTTGAGAGTTTAGGCGTGACGACCTGGGCAAGGCCTTGATATCTAGATTCAGCTTGAGGTCCAGTCCAACTTAATGACTAAATAAATCTTATATATATTTATTTTATATTATATATTTTTTATATAATAAATATAATTTATTATATTGTATATTATGCTTTGTTTCCTATTTTGAAAGGATAAAAAAAAAAAGAATCAAAGAGTTCTGAGATTTAAGAATCCAGGGAGTCCTCTGGAGGCCTTGTTATAATAGGATTCATAAAAACATAGATCAGGCGAGGCTCATTTTTACAAAACTTTTTAAGAATGGACCTGAATTCTATAAAAAAAAAATATTTTACTCACTATGGACGGCGAGCTTCCATGCTTACCGCCCGTGGCGATGATTGATTCATGCACGAATCTAAGTAGAAAAAAAGCACGATATCTCTTTTTTCTTTTAATTTTTTTTATTTTTATGTTCAGATCTGTGCGTAAGCCAATCATCATGGATGATGAGCGCAGAAACTCACCGCACACGATGAGCAAAGAATTTTTCTAAAAAAAAAAAGAACTTCACTAATTTTTTTCTATCCTATATTAGAAGAGGTCCATTTGAGATGAGCTAGATCAAGTCTTATATTCTACAATACTAGATATATGGGTGCATATAGTTTAGAAGATATGTGTTGGATGGATTATATTCAATTCTAGTTCAATTTTCAGCCCATTGCTATAGGAAGATCTAAAGATTTTTTTAAAAAATTTTTAGCCTCGAGAAATTCTTTCCATACTGTGGGTGGTGTAGCTCCGCAAACATCACCTACAGTGATTGGCTATCGCACGGGATTGGAGCAAAATTTTTTTTTTTTTAGAGCACCGCACTCCAGTTCTATGGGAAAGCCAATCACCATAGATGTCCATGGTGGAAAATATTTTCCTTCTAGCCATATTTAATGAAATTTGCTAGAGAGAGAAAGTGCAAGGAAAGGAAGGGAGGGAACCATAGTACAAAAGAGGCATGACACAAGGATCGGTTGGCCCAATCCCTTTAGAATGAGAAAAAATGGACCTTGATTGGTTTTCTTTTTCAACGTGCAATGATCGAGCCCACGGATTCTGTCTCCCTTGCCTTCTCTCCTACTCTCTCCTTTTCATGAGCCGCATTATCTTGACCCTACTAAATATGGCATTTTCAGGCATACCTTAATCTTTTATTCTCCCTCACAAGTCACGACACCACAACATGCCCACCACCACCTCTCCTCGAGCTAGCCACAACCACAACTAGTAGGTGCCCAAAGTCCTACTCTTTCTCCACCTCTAGCCCATCGTCGTCACCACTCTCTCATCCCCCTTCCTCCCTCCCCTCACCCTTCAACCAGCATTAAAAGGGGCCAGAGCCTCCATTTCCCCAATCCACACAAATTCTGCTCTCTCTCTCTCTCTCTCTCTCTCTCTCTCTCTCTCTCTCTCTCTCTCTCTCTCTCTCAGAGAGTGTGTGGGTGTGTGTTTGGATATTCCTACAGATTGAGCTGCTGAAAGTTCTCTATAATTTATGAATTAAGCCATCCATTTAAGTATGACCCAGTATCAACCAAACACGGCCCAAATTTTGGAGGAATAAAATGATATTTATGAGCCTTTTTCTTCTTATAGCCTACAGACTAAGATCTGGGCTGAGTTTGGATAGACTTAGAAAATATAAGTTAGATGGACCAACAAGTTCAATTCTTATTGGATTTTTAGTCCAATCTTACAGAAATATCCAAATAGATCCTTAGAATTGGTATTTGAACCTAGACCTTTGTTTTTCTAAGTTGGTCTCCAATTATACATTTCCATCCTAAGAACAAACTAGGACAAACTTGAGCCAATTATTTTTCACAACTATTGGAAATATACCTAGGTCTTGTTCGGGAAAGCTTTTGAAATGTCATAAAGAATTTTTTGGCTCTTCAAAAATACTTTTAAATGATATAGTGATGTTTGATAAAAAAATAAAATATTATTTTAATTTTATTAGAAAGCTGAAAAATATTTTTTTTAGAAAAACTTCATTTTAGAGCTTTTCCATAAAAATACTTTCTGACCAATATCAAGAAATTATTTTAATTTAAATAAATTTTTTTATGACCAAAATACCAACCAATAAATTTCATAATTATGTTATATATCAGATCATATTCTTGTACTATAAATATAATATAACATAATAATAAATTAATATTATGATATATTATAAACATAATATTCATACAATGTTATAGATTATAATAAAATTTTAACAATAATAAAATATTATTATATTATAATAGTATAATATTAAATTAGATTATAATCCATGATATTATCTTATATTATATTATATATTATAACATAATATAATAATTATTGGGGATAAACCCCGCTCCTGCCAAACTCAAATTCGGTGCCCAGCCTGATGCGGCCAGTAGCCACAGAAGAACTTCGACGGATGGATCTTGGCCGAACTATTACAACCGATCGAACTGTCCAACGACCGAACTCCTCAAGCGGCCGTCCCTTCAGCCGACCGAACTCCGCAGCAGTAGTCCCTCGACCGAACTTCTCAGCTTACTCCTCGGTCAAACTTGATCGTTGGAGGGTCCTACCGGAGCCACCCCCCACCGGCTCCGGACGGGACTTTATTTCGCAGGTCCCCGACGGCGACCTCATCGGCCTTCACTCCAGCGGACTCCGACGACGGTCAGATTCTGCGTCAACAGATTGGCGCTAGAAGAAGGGCATGGTGACGATTTTTCTCTTAAAGGAAGCTGAGATTTTCTTGTTCTTAAAGGAGTGCTCAGCGATAATTTATCTCTTCCCACTCTAGAGATCTCTCTTCTTCCTCTTTGGAATTCTTTTTCAAAAAAAAAAAAAGTCCCCTAGGAGAGCCTCGACCCGACGATCGATGACCTCCGCGGCCCGATCCCGTTCGGATCCATCCGCTCCCGCTCCAGCCCCGACGACCCAGGTTCACTCTGTAGCCGCGGTGGATGTAGAACAGTTCAACCTGCTCGTTTAGCAGGTTCGTGGTCTCACGGAGGTAGTGCAGACGGTGCAGGCCATGCACCAGCAGGCCCCAGTACCAACTCAACCAGCGCAGGATTCTCCAGAGCCGTTCAACCTGCTCGTCCAGCAGGTTCGTGGTCTCACGGAGGCAGTGCAGGCAGCGCAGGCCCTGCACCAGTAGGCCCCAGTACCAACTCAATTGGCGCAGGATTCTCTAGAGCCGTGTGGCCCAGTCCAGGGGCAACCGACATGGGCTACCCGACCTCCAATCCCCAGAAGAGGAAGGCAACAGAGGGAGAGCCCCTGCTCGGACCGCAGCTCGACCCAGGGTGAAGCTTTGCATCCGTTCGGCAAGAAGACCTTGGAGATCACAGACCGCGAAGACCTTCTGGATCAAAGGCTCTTAGAAATGAGCCGATGAATCGAAGAACTCCATCACACTCCCTCCTCACGTCGGTCATGCCTTTTGGACTCAAGAACGCAGGGGCAACATACCAGCGTTTGGTTAATAAGGTCTTCAAGGAGTAGATCGACCGCGATATGGAGGTGTACGTAGATGATATGCTCATCAAAAGCTGGGCTTCAACAGAATACTTGGCCGACCTTGAAGAGACCTTCGGTGCACTCAGAAAGCACAAGATGAAGCTAAATCCAACCAAATGCGCCTTTGGTGTAACCTCCGAAAAATTTTTTGGGTTCATGGTGTCGAGACGCAGAATCGAGGCAAACCTTCAGAAAATCTGAGCCATTCGAAAAATGACCATTCCAAAGACGATCAAGAAAGTTCAGCGCCTGGTCGAAAAGGTGGCATCCCTAAATTGCTTCGTCTCAAGGTCGGCCGAATGATGCATGCCCTTCTTCGGAGTTCTCAGATGACCGAAGGACTTCTGCTGGACGGCGGAGTACCAACAGACATTCGAGGAGCTCAAAAACTACCTCGGTACGCCTCCACTACTGGCAAAGCTCGAACCCAGGGAAGAATTGTTCCTATATCTAGTTGTCTTTCCAGTGTCTCTGGCGGCAGTCCTGGTCAGGGAAGAAGCAAAGACGCAGCGATCGGTTTACTACGTGAGCCAAGTTCTAAGGGACGCAGAGACCAGACGCCTCTGGAAGAATCGTAAAATGGGCAATCGAGCTTACAGAGTTCGACATCAACTATTGGCTCAGGCCGTCGATCAAAGTCCAGATACTGGCGGATTTTGTGCTAGAATGCACCATTCCAGTTGAAGCCGAGCTTGAGTTGAGCGGAACCGACACCAGAGCGAGGCCGAACTTCGATGAAGCCGAGCTATCGTGGTCGATTCTTCCCGAAGAAAGCATCGACCTCCCTGAAGGTTCCTGGGCTCTGTACGTGGATGGTTCATCCAACTCCACTAGAGCCGATGCGGGGCTGGTCTTGGTCAGCCCCGAAGGAGTCGTCGTCGAGTACGTGCTGCATCTCGAGTTCCCCACAACCAATAATGAGGCCGAGTATGAAGCGCTAATCGTCGAATTAAAGATAGTAAGAGAATTAAAAATAGATCGACTTCAAGTTTATAGCGATTTTTAGCTGGTGGTTGGTCAAGTTGGCGGTGGCTACAAGGCACGGGAGGAAAGCATGGTGAGATACCTCGAAAAAGTGAAGAATTTGATCCCGACCTTTGATAGTTTCGACATTCAGCACATCCCGAGGGCAGAAAATGCAAGAACCGATCTTCTCTCCAAGTTGGCCGCTTCAACGTCGGTCGAACTGCCTAAAGAAATATTTTTGGAAACTTTGAAGTGTCTGACCATAGAGGAATCTCAGGCCATCCTGCAGACGAAATTCGAGCCTAGCTGGATCGACCCATTGATCGCTTACCTTCAAGAGGGGGTCCTTTCCTGCGATCGAAAGGAAGCTCGGAAGCTCAAGAATTAGGCCTCCCGCTACGTCTTATACGAAGGCAAGTTGTATAAGAGGTCGTACTCTCTCCCGTTACTGAGATGTCTTCGACCTTCAGAGGCCGACCTTGCGCTATGGGATGTGCATGAAGGACTCTACGGAAGTCATGTAGGAGCCAGGTCCCTATCGCAAAAACTACTCCGGCAGGGGTACTACTGGCCGACTTTATTTCGCGATTCCATGGAATATGTAAAGAGGTGCGACCGCTGTCAGAAGAACGCCAGCGTGCAGAGGCAGCCGACATCTGAACTCACTCCACTCAGCTCATCCTGACCGTTTGCGCAGTGGGGAATGGATATATTCGGCCCCTTTTCAACGGCGTCTGAGCAGCGGAAGTTCCTCCTGGTCGCAATCGATTACTTCACCAAGTGGGTCGAAGCCAAACCACTCGCGAAGATTACCGAGGCAAAGGTGCAAGACTTCATTTGGAAGTCACTAGTCTGCCGATTCGGCCTGCCCCGAACCCTCATAACCGACAATGGACGATAGTTCGCTGGGGCGAGATTTGCTGAGTTCTATGAAGGACTAAACATCTCCCACCATTTCACATCGGTGGCTCACCGACAGGCCAATGGGAAAGCTGAGATAACCAACCAGATCCTGCTGCAAGAAATCAAAGCGAGACTCGATAGGACAAAAGGAGCCTGGGTGGACGAACTCTACCATGTCCTCTGGGCATACCGAACTACTCAGAGGGTACCGAACTACTCAGAGGTTGCCGATCGAAGAAACATCCTTCGCCTTGGCCTTCGATACTGAGGCAGTTATCCCGGTCGAGCTTAAGCTCCCGTCTGCATGAGTCGTGGGTTTCAATGAGCGACACAACCCCCAGGACCTCAGAGTCAACCTCGATCTTCTAGAAAAAAAGAGGGAGGAAGCCCGCATCCGGATGGCAGCCTACAAACAGAAGGTGGCTCGGTACTACAACTCCAGGGTTAAAAACAAGACGTTCAGAGCGAGGGACTTAGTGCTCTGACGAACCGCTGTCGCTCAGCCTCAGGGTCAAGGAAAGCTCGCCCCAAACTGAGAAGGTCCGTATGAGGCGACGGAGGTCATCCGACCCAGAACTTATCGTCTGAAGAAACTCGGAGGGGTAGTGCTTTTTCGATCATGAAACTCAGAAAATCTGAGGATGTATTATCAGTAGACATCCTTTAAAAACTCTTTTGCACTACATTATTGATTTCTGGCACGAGGATTACGTGATGGTAGGAAAAAAATGAGCAAAAGTAGCCCGTTAGAAATAGAAGGAGAACCTCGTCCTAACGAGAGCAGGTCAAAGACCTCTAAACCTTGGCTGCAGGAGATAAGGTCTCCCTCGGGTTAACATCGGCCGTAGGAAATAAGACCTTCCTAAAATTGAAGGCCTCGTTCACAAAGAACGAGATGGAAGGAGAGGTACGGATGATGGTCCGTATGTGCCCCCACAGCCCATTAGGAATAGGAGGAGGACCTCATCCTAACGCGAGTAAAGTCGAAGGCCTCATTCATAAAGAACGAGATGGAGGGAGAGGCACGGACGACGGTTCGTATGTGTCCCTACAGTCCATTAGGAACAGAAAGAGGATCTCATCCTAACGTGAGCAAAGTCGAAGACCTCATTCACAAAGGACGAGATGGAAGGAGAGGCACGGACGACGGTCCGTATGTACCCCCACAGCCCGTTAGGAACAGGAGGAGGACCTCGTCTTAACGCGAGCAAAGTCGAAGACCTCATTCACCTTAGACGAGACAGAGGAAGACGGACGACGGTCCGAATGTGCCTCCATAGCCCGTTAGAAACAGAAGGAGAACCTCGTCCTCATACGAGCAAAGTCGAAGTTAGGAACAGGAGGAGAACCTCATCCTAACGCGAGCGCCCGCATCAACCTCGACAAAAGGGGATAAGATCTCCCCCGAGCGATCGGGCCAACCTCGGTTGGAGAGCTTCAACTTCCACTTCGGTCAGAGATAAGATAAGAGATAACCTCGTTCTGAGATGAGATCTCCTCCGAGCTTCGACCTGGATCAGCACGGAGCTCAGAGGAAGACTTCGGCAGTCGCCTTTTCTGCACTCCCTTTCTTCGAGTTTCAAACTCGGAAGTGGGGGGGCTAGTGTTGGGGATAAACCCCGCTTCTGTCGAAGTCAAATTCGATGTCCAACCTGATGCAGCCAGTAGCCACGAAAGAACTTCGACGGATGGATCTTGGTCGAACTATTATAGCCGACCGAATTGTCCAGCGGCCGAACTCCTCAAGCGGCCATTCTTTCAGTCGGCCGAACTCCGCAGCAGTAGTCCCTCGACCGAACTTCTTAGCTTACTTCTCGATCGAACTTCTTCGGGAGTCGGACTCCTCCCAGACACCCCCTTTAGCCAGTCGAACTACTTAGCCGCCGAGCTCCTTCGGACTCCTTCAGCGGACAGGCTTCCACTGAAGTCGGACTCCTTGTGGACTCCTTCAACAGTCGAACTTCTCAATGGCCGAACTTCCATGAAAGCCGAACTTCTTATGATGGATTTCTGCAGGCGATCCCACTACTAAATGGTTACACGATAGTAACGATCGACATTTATCAAGTCAATAACGATCGGCATTTATCAAGTCAATAATGATCGGCATTGATCAGGACAGTTACGATAATCATTAATCAAGGCAGTTACGACAAGCTCCCTCTATAAAAAGAACCCTCCAGATACGTTTACGCCAGTATCTGAAAACCCTTCTCTTCTCCTCAAAACTCTATTGAACTCCACACTGAGCACTCCATTCCTGTTGGCATTGACTTGATCATCGGAGGGTCCTACTGGAGCCACCCCCACCGACTCCAAATGAAACTTTATTTTATAGATCCCCGATGGCGATCTCATCGGTCTCCACTCCAGCGGACTCCGACGACGGTCAGATTCTGCGTCAACAATAATTATAGAATATTATGTCATATCATATTATATTATATTATTATAATAACTATACTAATATTTTGATATATAATATTAGATCATATTATTCTCTATTATACGATATCATATAATATATATTATTATTATTTTATCATACTAAAAATATGTTTTATTTTAGTTACCAAACATATATTAAAGTTCTAAAATACTTTATAAATATAGTTACTAAACAGCAAACAGCTTTTTATAAAAATTTTACTTCTCAAAAGCTCTACCACCAATAGCAATCTCAAATAGAGTTCTAGTCTAACTAAGTACTCAAGATCGCACATCATAAACAAATTGGCACATATAATTTGTTCATCAAATGCATCGGGATTGGATTTAGAGGCCTAACCAACTTCATGTGAATTGATTTATTTAATGATCAATTGAGTTAACAAAATTAAACTCAAACTCGAAAATGATTCATTTAACTTTTTCTGAATACATGTCCAGAATATCCAAATTTATTGAATATATATACACACACGTGTACATATATGAGTCAGGCTAAAATCAGGCTGACATGATTTGAATTTAAATCTGATCAAATCAAAACTTTATAATAAGAATTCTACATTAATGATTTAAGCTATTGAATATGATCTACTATCTTAAAATTATTTATATATAAAAAATTATATAATTTAGAGATCCCTAACCTATGCATCAAGTAGTAAAAAATCAGACAGCCTAAATAAAATTAAACTAGTCGAAGATCCGCACGTTGCACGGATAGATAATTACGATCTATAAGTATTAAATTTTTTTAAAAATAAATATTTATAATAAATATTTTTTTAATTTTTAATATTTTATTTATTTATTATATATATATGATATATTATTTATTATTTTATAAAATAATATTTTATTTTATATTTTTTCTTTCTATTTTCATAAATTTTGTTGGTGCAGAATTTGATTGACGTCGAATCGAGCTGGAGTAGAGGAGGACGAGGTCGATATCAGTGACCTATAAAATAAAGTTTCATCCGGAGTCGATGGTGGTGGCTCCGACGGAATTCTTCGATGATCAAGTCAGCTCTTTTGACCAACAGAAATAGAGTACTCAAGCGAGAGCTTGGTAGAGTTTCGAAAAGAAGAAGAGAGCTTAGAGCTTAGAGAAAACGTATCTAGAGGGTTCCTTTTTATAGACGAAACTTGATTGATGATGATAGCTGTAGCTGTCTAGCAGCGAGCCACTCGAGGTTTGGTAGAGTTTGGTACGGAGGAGAAGATGTCATCAGGCTGATGGTGACAGCCATACCGTCCGATCGTATCATCTGTGGTAGACTGATGACGATCGTTCGTCGAGATTTAATAATCGTAGCTCTGAAAAAGTAGGCATTGATTGATGGACTTCGGCATATATCAATTTCAAAGAAGTTCGGACTCCTAAAGAAAATATGTCTAGAGAAAATTATTTGAAAGTAATCTGCTGGAGTAATCCGATTGAGGAAGAAATTTGAAAGAAGTTTGGCTCCTAAAGGAGTTCGGCCGAAGAAAAAGTTCGGAAAGAGTTTAGCTTCTATAGGCATCCAACTAGAGAAGAAGCTCGGAAGGAGTTCGACTTCTGCAGATGTCTGACTAGAGGAGAAGCTCGAAAGGAGTTTGGCTTTCGTAGGCATCCGACAGAAGGAGTGCGGAGGAAGTTTGGCTCCCATAGGAGTCTGATTGGAGCTCGACCGCTGAGAAGTTTGGCCAGCTGAAGGAATTCGGCTAAGACTCGATCGTTGGAGAGTTCAAAAGGGGCTCGACCACTGAGGAGTTCAGCCGACTGAAGGAGTTCGACTAAGGTTCATCCGCTGAAACTTTTCCATGACTACCGGTTGCATTAGGCTGAGCATCAAACTGAACTTCGATAGGAGTAAAATTTATCCCCAATAATAGTCCCTCCACTTTTGAGTTCGAAACTCGAAGAAAGTACAGAAAAGGCAATTGTCGAAGTTCTCTTTAGGGCTCTGCGCTAGTTCAGATTGAAGCTTGGAGGAGATCTTATCTCCAGCCAAAGTTGAAGTTAAGGTTGAGGCTCGGGAGAGATCTCATCTTCGATCGAGGTCCAGGAAGATCTTATCTTTTGTTGCTGTTGAAGCTCGGAGGAGAGCTTATCTCTTGTAGAAGCTCGGAGGAGATCTTATCTCCTGCAGCCGAGGTTGATGGTTGAGCTCGGAGGAGATCTTATCTCCAGCAGTCGAGGTTGAAGGTTGGACTCAGGAGAGATCTTAACTCCAGTAGTCGATATTGAAGGTGATCTTATCTCCTACGGTCGAGGTCGAAGGTTAAGCTCCTCGGGGGAGATCTCATCTCTAGTAGCCAAGGTCGAAGGTTGAGCTCCTCGAAAGAGATCTTACCTCTAGTAGTCGAGGTTGAGGCTCGAAAATGATCTTATCTCCTGTAGCTGAGGTTGGCCCGGTCACTCAGGAGAGATCTTATCTCTAGCTAAGGTTGAAGCTCGGGGAAGATCTTATCTCCTGTAGTCGAGGTTGAAACTTGGAGGAGATCTTATCTCCGACTGAGATTGAAGTTTGAAAGAGATCTTATCTCCTACAGTCGAGGTGAAGCTCAGGGGAGATCTTATCTCCTACAGTCGAGGTTGAAGGTTGAGCTCCTCAAAAGAGATCTTATCTCCAGCAGCTAAGGTTGAAGGTTGAGCTCAGGGAAGATCTTATCTTCTGCAGTCGAGGTTGGTCCGATCGCTCGGAGGAGATCTTATCTCTAGCCGAGGTTTACTCGGACGCTCGAGAGAGATCTCATCTCTGATCGAGGTTGAAGCTCGAGGGAGATCTTATTGAAGGGAAATCCTGATTTTTCGGTCCAGGTTCGTTCAGATCTGATCAGATCAAGAGATATATTTCAAAAATTTTTTCTTTGATCTATATCAGATCTGAAATATTTCAGATCTGATTAATATTATTTTGAATAAATAAAATAAATAAAGATAAATTAAATTAAATTTAATTTACCTAATTTGGGTAATCCTATTATCCTGTTGATGATCCTGTATGCAGCGGAAGGTTTTGGATCTAGCCACGCAAGCGCCTAGCCTCTACCGGTATCCACTTGGGCTGAATCTGGAGATCCTCTTCTTCTCTATCACGTCTCCAAAAATTAGATCGGGATCTAATCTGGAGGATCTTCAAAACTTCTTTTGAAGATCAGCAGTCGTCCTTTGCAGCAGCGCAGCTTTCTTGCTTTTGATCGCCTTTCTCTTGCTTGAATCGCACCAGAAAAAATCCAAAACTCCTTTTGGACATGGAGAGCAAGGGGAGAAGGTGGTTTGGCATGGAGAAGGAGGGGAGAGGCAGCCTTGGAGCGTATTGAAACTCTTAACTTCAATCTCATGTCAATCTGAGTTGGGTACAGGGTCTTATTTATAGACTAGCTGTGATCCAACTTCTCTTCTTCCCAACCAATCACAACCCTTTGTGAAATCAGATCTAAATCTGATTGGTGGGAATAGAGTCCCCTGGATTCCTCCTTAGAGGATGCCTAAGATCAGTCAAAGTTGGTTCTTAGAAGAACTCTAATTGGAATCCAAAAAGGAGATGGAGTCCTTGTCCAACAAGGACTCCTCCTTGCCAGGTTCTGGCAGGGGGACAGACCCCCACCAGCTCTCCAATAGGTGCGTGACATGTGGTCAAAAGTCAAAGTATCAATGGTCAACATTTGACCAGTCAAAGGTAGACTTTTGACCAAAGTCAAAGAACAAGAAATGGTAGGTGACCAAAAATGGCAGGTAATGTCTTACAAAATAAGACAACCTTTTCTGACTTGGACATCCTCCAGTCAGACCATATGAAGGCCTCTGATTGAGCACAAACTCCTTTGGCTCAGATAGGATAACTTATTTATGATAGCAAAAGAAGAACGTTAGGTTCAATCGAGTGCTAGCACGATTTTCTTGAACCTAATTGAATCTTATTCAGATCAATTGAACTGGATCAGTTCAATTGATGATCACCAGATTCAAACCCTTGTTTGTGTGACCTAATTAGGTTCAGTTCTGTATGGTAATGGGATATGTCATGATCTCTATCATCGACATCATCAAAACTCCTTTCGATGGATCAGAACTCTTCTGATTCGAACAGCTAGAATGATTGATCATCTAAATCATTCTAATTGCTCCCAAAATCCACCAGTGACACCTAGCAGTATATGGTGGCAACCGATCAGAGCTGAATGTGAACCTCTTGGTGCAGCTACCTGTGTGATTCAGTTCTTCTATCTTGAGCCCCGATCAGATTAGGGTTTAGGTGAACTCGTCAAACCCTAGTTTCTGTCATATGATGTAATCATTCGATTCGAGTCCAATGTGAAAATCTAAATGAAAACTCTTTCTATTATTTCACTCTGCCATGGCCATGGGCTTCTGGACTTGATTCTCATGATTATCATAGGGCTGCTCCTCTACCACCGAGGTAGATAGATTCCATCTTGATGCCATCCAGTTCCTACAATGAACATGCTATAGCCAAACATACCTCAAGGTTCCATATGGCTAGGAGACCGAGTAATGGTGTAGTCAAACTATAATACCTTCAAGGTGAACTGCCGATGCACCTCAGGTCAAAGAATCAGACACACTACTGCAGCATCGAGTCAGTCATTGACGAGAAGGTAGACTCCCTAATGACTACTCGAGGTGGTCACGCTCAGTGCCCTCGTTCTCTAACGAGTATCTGTACTCTTGCTCCGGTGTCTCCACACCGTAGACTCAAGACTCATCTACTAAAGAGAAGCGATTGTACACCAACCTTCCGGATCAATCACCATCCTCGTGATGATCCTATGGTCGGAAGTAATTTATGAGTTAATAATGATTATTCATGTCTTAAATTTTCAACTATTGAAAATATGAATTATCATTGCCATTAACTCAAAGGATGTATCACAGATACTAAATACACATATGTGATAGAAAATAACCTATTTATTGATTTTAGTCAAAATTATAATTTTGTCCCTAGAAGTGTATTACAAGTGTCAGCCAATTCTGACTTCTAGGGTACATATATCTAACAATCTTCCACTTGTCCTAAAGCTAATTAGCTACAAGTCTAAGTCCCATCTTCTCAAGGTGGGCTTCGAACTTCTACTGGCCCAACGACTTTGTAAGTGGGTTTGCCACATTATCTGTGGAGTCGACTCTCTTGACCTCGACGTAATCCTTCTTGAGGTAATCGTGGATGAGGTGGTATCGCCGCTCAATATGCTTGAATTTCTTATGAGACCTCGGCTCCTTAGCAAGGGCTATGGCGCCATTATTATCGCAGTATAGAGGAATGGCATCTGATGGCATTACTCAATTTCTGCAGCAAACTTCTTATACCAGAATGCTTCCTTCGCAGTCTCTGATGCAGCGATATATTCTGCTTCCATGGTGAAATTTGCTATCACGATTTGCTTGAAACTCTTCCAGCTGACAGCACCACCATTACACACAAACAGACTGCCAGATGTCGACTTTCGATCATCTATATCAGACATGAAATCTGAGTCTGTGTATCCCTGGACTTGGAGTTCTCCATTACCAAAGACCAACATTATATCCTTAGTTCTTCTCAAGTACTTAAGGATACATTTCACAAAAGTCCAGTGTTCTTCACCTGGATTTGACTGATATCTGCTTGTGACACTTACAGCATGGGCTATATCAGGTCGTGTACATAGCATGGCATACATGAGGCTCTCTATTGCAGAAGCATAAGGGATCTTACTCATGCATTCTGTTTCCTCAGGTGTGCTAGGGCACATCTTCTTGGAAAGATGAATACCATGTCTAAAGGATATTAATCCCCTCTTAGAGTTTTCCATACTAAACCTCTTTAGTACTTCCTCTATGTACATCTTCTGTGAAAGTTCTAGCATCCTATTCGGTCTATCCGTATAGACCTTAATTCCTAGAATAAAGGATGCTTCACCTAGGTCTTTCATGAAGAATTTCTTGGACAACCATATTTTGACTATCGTCAACATGGGAATATCATTTCCAATAAGGAGGATGTCATCCACGTACAATACGAGGAAGACAACAGCGCTCTCACTGACCTTTTTGAAAACACATGATTTCTCTTCATTTTTGATGAAACCAAACTTTTGATCACATCATTGAAATGAGTGTTCCAGCTCCGAGATGCTTGCTTAAGTCCATAGATGGACCTTTGTAGCTTGCAAACCTTGTGATCAGTATCACTGGATGTGAAATCTAATGGCTGTTCCATATAGATGTCTTCCTTAAGATATCCATTTAGGAATATCGTTTTCACGTCCATTTGCCATATTTCATAATCGAAATAGGCTGCAACGGCAAGCAATGTGTGGATGGATTTTAGCATAGCCACTGGGGAAAAGGTATCCTGATAGTCAATGCCTTCGCGTTGACTATAACCTTTTGCCACTAGTCTAGCCTTGAATGTCTCCACATTTCCATCTACACCAATCTTTCTCTTGAAGATCCATTTATATCCAATAGGTACTATACCTTCTGGTGGATCTACCAAGGTCCAGACTTGGTTTGAGTACATCGAGTCAATTTCTGACTGCATTGCCTCTAGCCATTTTTCGGAGTTGATATCTGATATCGCCTCATTATAGGTTTTGGGATCATCACCATGAGCACCATTACCTACGAGGAACATTTTCTCTACTTTCTCTGAAATAATACCTAAGTATCTTTCAGGGCGATGAAAAACTCTTTTCGATCTATAAGGTGGAAGAGGTAGTATTCTTATTGGCTCAAACTGATTAGGTTCCACTTGGTCCTTAGCTCGTTCCACTTGTGAGATTTTCTCATCAAGCTTGATCTATTTTTCAATGTCGCTGTCTTGAATAAACTATTTTTCAAGAAAGATGGCATGTCGACTCACAATCACATTATGGTTTTCTGGAATGTAGAAATAGTATCCTAATGACTCTTTAGGATATCCTATGAATCGAGCTCTGAAGGACCTAAACTCTAACTTATCCGCTTGTTGTCTTTTGACGTGAGCTGAACAACCCCAAATTTTGAGATGACTCAGACTTGGTTTCTTACCATGCCATATCTCATACGGTGTGGTAGGAACGGTTTTAGAGGAAACCCTATTCAGTAGATAGATTGAAGTTAACAATGAGTGTCCCCAAAGAAAATTAGGAAGGTCTGTGAAGCTCATCATGGATCGAACCATATCCAATAGAGTCTGATTTCTTCATTCTGAAACCCCGTTGAATTGAGGTGTTCCTGGTGGAGTCCATTGAGAGACTATGCCATTTTTCTTTAGATAGTCTAGGAATTTCCGGCTAAGGTATTCACCTCCTCGATCTGATCGAAGAACTTTAATGGATTTTCCTATTTATTTTTCTACTTCATGTCTGAATTCTTTGAACTTTTCAAGCTTCAGACTGTGTGCTCTCATAAGATACACATACCCATACAGTAACAGATCAGTATCATAGAGCATGAAAGTAGACAAAATTGCCTCTAGCCGGCACATCAAATGGGCCGCACACATCAGTATGTACTAGGGCAAGGAGATCTGTGGCCCTTTCCCCATGTCCTACAAAAGAAAGTTTAGTCATTTTGCCCTGAAGACAAGATTCATAAGTTGGATATGACTCAAAAGTCAACGGACTCAATAGCCCATTTTTTTTCAATTTGTTGATCCTATCTTCTGCTATATGACCTAGTCTCAGGTGCCATAGATATCTGTTGTTTAGACTATCCCTAGGTCGTTTGGGATTCACGTTTTGCTCGATAGTTAAAATAGGTACATCAATATGTAGCTGATAAAGACCATTAATAAGAAAATCATTTGCAATTTTATTTCTTTCATAAAGCATGTTACAATGATCCTTAAAGAAGATGATCACATAACCTTCTTGTGCTAAGCATGAAACAAAAATCAAATTTTTGCTAGCTGCAGGCACAAAATAATAGTCTTTCAAAACTAGGTCTAAACCATATGGTAATCGAAGAGGGTATGTTCCCACGGCTAGTGCAGCAACTCTTGCTCCATTACCAACACGTAGGATCATGTCTCCATCCCTCAGCCTCCTGCTATCCTCAAGACCCTGCATAGAAATGCACAGATGAGCACTAGAACCAGAGTCAAGCACCCAACTGGATGTAGAAGAAATCGTAAGATTAGACTCAATAACGAGCATACCTCCAGAAGGACCTTCCTTCTTGTTCTTCAGGGTGGCCAGGTAAGTAGGGCAGTTCCGCTTCCAATGGCCATCGCTGTTGCAATGGAAACACTTTTCTTTGCCATCGATCTTTTTCTTCGGCTCTGCCTTCTTCTTCTTTGATCTTTTCATTTTTTGCTTTTTTACAGACTTTTTTTTCTTTCTAGAAGACTTTCTTTTGGAAGAAGTCCGTTCCATAGCAAGAACTGAGCCTTTAGAACCTTTCATAGAAAGCTCAGCGGTAACCAGCATATTCATTAATTCGGCCAAGAAATTCTGAAGTTTATGCATGTGGTAACTCATGATGAATTGCCCATATGCATCAGTCAAGGATTGTAGAATAATATCGTTCTGCAGGTCCAAGTCCAATTTCACACCGAGCTTTTCAAGCTCTTCCATGTCCTTGATCATTGTCAGACAGTGATCTTGGACCGACTGCCCATCACTCATCTTAGCCTCAAAAAGTCATTTCGTGATTTGATATTTGGCTGCGCGACTCTGTTCACCAAATATCTCCTACAGGTGAGCCAACATTTGGCGTGCAGTCCCGATATCCTTATATTGGCGCTGGAGCTCATCAGACATCGAGCCCAACATGTAATATCTGGCCTTATTATCTTCGTCTATCCATTTTTTCAAAGACGCTCTCTGTTCAACAGATGGACGCGCTGGTAAGGTAGGAGGGTCCTGATCCAGTACATGGGTTAACTTCTCAGAACCCAAAATAATTTTGTAGTTCCTGAGCCAATCTTTATAATTAGGTTCGGTCAGTCTATGTGTGTCCAGGATACGTGCCAATGGGTTGAACGTAGATATTTTTCTGTAGAGAGTCAAAGATTCTAGTTAGATATTATAATTTTGACTTGATCAATTTATTTAAAAA
The DNA here is from genome assembly GCA_006176705.1 of Cocos nucifera. Classification (NCBI taxonomy): domain Eukaryota; kingdom Viridiplantae; phylum Streptophyta; class Magnoliopsida; order Arecales; family Arecaceae; genus Cocos; species Cocos nucifera. The sequence continues at coordinate 1,854,804 of QRFJ01000011.1, forward strand.
TTTTATTTTTAAACAAATTAGCTCCCACTATTTTCTCAAATCCCTACACTCCCTCTGTAGAGATGCAAAAATCTCCACGATTAATGATTTCTAGTAGATGGTGCGATCTCACCAACTGACTCATCACCTCACCTAACAGTTATTGGTGATGGGTTAGCCAATGAGTGAACAACTCTTGTTCAATGATTCTCTAATCATGGTGCACCCAAACTTGATCTCTAATTCATGAATCTCACCGTATCCGAAATATTGATTCACTCCTTAGTTAAGCCAGACCCACCATTTGCATAGACTGGATTCCTAATTGAGTCTCTCACCGTATCCGAAATATTGAGCCCAACTCATCCTCCAGCCCATAGCATCCAATGCCTAATAGACATGGTTGCGTCTTCTCGGTGCAACTGAGCCACTATATCCAGCCGAGAACAATCAACCTCGGAAAGGGCCCGCACATCTACAATGGTGGAAGACCTCAGACTTAATCTTTTCTTAGGAAGAATTGATTCAGGTCTCATTAAACTAGACTTGGCTTAGTCATAACAATTATGACTAACCTAGTGGCATGGGTTAGCTCAGATTATTGACCACCTCAGATCAAAACTGTGTCAATAGATATGGCCAGGTAAGTGAGATCGGTGGAAGGAATATGCCATTAACTCGTATAAAGAACGCATTCAGGTCGAGTAGCTTCCAATTAAAAACCAGTCAGTCGTATGTGCCAAACTTACCTTAGACACCAAATTGTTGAGTCAGAACCAATTGGGTTAGCCTACAATCCAGACTCTAACCTCTGAGCCTAATTAGGTCTTGCTTGATCGTGACTCGATCTTGACCCAGACTTAATCCTATTAGGCTGGTCAATTTAAGCATTGTTGATCCCCTCTAACCAACTCTTGATTCGATTTGATCAACCACTTAGACCTAATTGAGCTACCCAAGCTCGAACCCAGTATTATGAATATGTCTTAGATATGAAATTTTCAATTTTAGACCTAATTAATATTCCATAAACTTAATTCTTAATTAAGTAGGGTTCATAAATAAAATATGCATAATAAATCCTAGGATTTTAAGATCTAGAATTTTGTAGAAAGTAAGTTTTGAATTTCTGATTAAGGACGAACATGCAGCACCCCTATACATCATAAGAACACCCCATCGAAAAGGAAGAGAGGGCCTTCAAACCCTTTTTCGTTCTTATGACCGGACGGCCAAGAGGAACGCCTTAATCAGGAACATTCAATACTACAAAACAGTATCAGATCTATATCATATATCTCATATACAAAGTAGATCTAATCATGGCATATTTTGCATACATCTCATATATCGAATCATGCATGTTTTCAGATCTAAATTATCTCATAATAATTTAAAAATTAGATTTAAATTGATCTTATCAAAATAAATTCTAATCTAGACAACTATGTAGAATTATTCTACAACTAGTCTAGACATGCATCAATCACATCTCATATGATGTTTAAAATTAAATAATTTTATTTGCTATTTTTCAGATGTCATTATAACCATTATAATATCAAAAAATAGTAAATAAATGGATCTAAAATATGGGTTAATCAAATTAAATTGAAAACATGCAAGACTATTATATAGAACTATTCTATTCTAGAACTAGTCATGCATATCTTCTAATCTTAGATCCTAATTATTTAATTTTAATTTTTTCTAATTTTAGATCTGATCACATCTCATGTGACATCTAAAATTAATTATTTTTTGATTAAAATAAATTTAAAATTAGATCTAAATATTTTTAGAACCATGGCTCTGATACCAGTTGAAGGAAAATCCTGATTTTTCGGTCCAGGTTCGTTCAGATCTGATCAGATCAAGAGATATATTTCAAAAATTTTTTCTTTGATCTATATTAGATTTGGAATATTTTAGATCTGATTAATATTATTTTAATAAATAAAATAAATAAAGATAAATTAAATCAAATTTAATTTACCTGATTTGGGTAATCCTATTATCCTGTTGATGATCCTGTATGCAGCGGAAGGTTCTGGATCTAGCCATGCAAGCACCTAGCCTCTACCGGTATTCACTCAGGCTGGATCTGAAGATCCTCTTCTTCTCTATCACGTCTCCAAAAATTAGATTTGGATCTGATCTGGAGGATCTTCAAAATTCCTTTTGAAGATCAGCAGTCGTCCTTTGCAGCAGCGCAACCTTCTTGCTTTTGATCGCCTTTCTCTTGCTTGAATCGCACCAGCAAAAATTCAAAACTCCTTTTGGACGTGGAGAGCAAGGGGAGAAGGTGGTTTGGCATGGAGAAGGAGGGGAGAGGCAGCCTTGGGGCATATGGAAACTCTTAGCTTCAATCTCATGTCAATCTGAGTTGGGTACAGGGTCTTATTTATAGACTAGCTGTGATCCAACTCCTCTTCTTCCCAACCAATCACAACCCTTTGTGAAATCAGATCTAAATCTGATTGGTGGGAATAGAGTCCCCTGGATTCCTCCTTAGAGGGTGTCTAAGACCAGTCAAAGTTGGTTCTTAGAAGAACTCTAATTGAAATCCAAAAAGGAGATGGAGTCCTTGTTCAATAAGGACTCCTAGGCGCCTCCAACTTGGGTGCACACCTAGGGTGGCGTGCGCCCTCCTTCTTGCCAAGTTCTGGCAGGAGGACAGGCCCCCACCAGCTCTCCAATAGGTGCGTGACATGTGGTCAAAAGTCAAAGTATCAATGGTCAACGTTTGATCAGTCAAAGGTAGACTTTTGACCAAAGTCAAAGAACAGAAATGGTAGGTGACCAAAAATGGTAGGTAATGTCTTACAAAATAAGACAACCTTTTCTGACTTGAACATCCTCCAGTCAGACCATATGAAGGCCTCTGATTGAGCACAAACTCCTTTGGCTCAAATAGGACAACTTATTTATGATAGCAAAAGAAGAACGTTAGGTTCAATCGAGTGCTAGCACGATTTCCTTGAACCTAATTGAATCTTATTCAGATCAATTGAACTGGATCAGTTCAATTGATGATCACCAGATTCAAACCTTTGTTTGTATGACCCAGTTAGGTTCAGTTCTATATGGTAATGGGATATGTCATGATCTCTATCATCGACATCATCGAAACTTCTTTCGATGGATCGGAACTCTTCTAATTCGAACAGCTAGAATGATTGATCATCTAAATCATTCTAATTGCTCCTAAAATCCACTAGTGACACCTAGCAGTATATGGTGGCAACCCATCAGAGCTGAATGCGAACCTCTTAGTGCAGCTACCTGTGTGATTCAGTTCTTCTATCTTGAGCCCCGATCAAATTAGGGTTTAAGTGAACTCGTCAAACCCTAGTTTCTGTCATATGATGTAATCATTCGATTCGAGTCCAATGTGAAAAATCTAAATAGAAACTCTTTCTATTATTTCACTCTGCTATGGCCATGGGCTTCTGGACTTGATTCTCATGATTATCATAGGGCTGCTCCTCTACCACCGAGGTAGATAGATTCCATCTTGATGCCATCCAGTTCCTATAATGAACATGCTATAGCCAACATACACCTCTGGGTTTCATATGGCTAGGAGATCGAGTAATGGTGTAGTCAAACTATAACACCCTCAAGATGAACTATCGATGCACCTCACGTCAAAGAATCAGACACACTACTGCAGCATCGAGTCAGTCATTGACGAGAAGGTAGACTCCCTAATGACTACTCGAGGTGGTCACGCTCAGTGCCCTCGTTCTCTAACGAGTATCTGTACTCTCGCTCCGATGTCTCCACACCGTAGACTCAAGACTCATCTACTAAAGAGAAGCGATTGTACACCAACCTTTCGGATCAATCGCCATCCTCGTGATGATCCTATGGTCGGAAGCAATTTATCAGTTAATAATGATTATTCATGTCTTAAATTTTCAACTCTTGAAAATATGAATTATCATTGTCATTAACTCAAAGGATGTATCACAGACACTAAATACACATATGTGATAAAAAATAATCCATTTATTGATTTTAGTCAAAATTACAATTTTGCCCCTAGAAGTGTATTACAAGTGTCAGCCAATTCTGGCTTCTAGGGCACATATATCTAACACTTATCTTCTGCAGTCGAGGTTGAAGCTCAAAAAAGATCTTATCTCTTGCAGTCGAGGTTGGCTCAATCGCTCAGGAGAGATCTTATCTCTAGTCGAAGTTGATTCGGGCGCTCGAGAGAGATCTTATCTTTGGCTGAGGTTGAAGCTCGAAGAGAGATCTTGTCTCCTACAGCCGAGGTTGAAGCTCGGGGGAGATCTTATCTCCTACAGTTGAGGTTGGCCCGATCGCTCGGGAGAGATCTTATCTCTAGTCGAGGTTGACTCGAACGCTTGGGTGAGATCTTATCTCTAGCCGAGGTTGAAGCTAAAAAAAAATCTTATCTCCTGCAGCTAAGGTTGATCCGGTCGCTCGAGAGAGATCTTATCTTTAGCCGAGGTTGACTCGGATGCTTGGAAGAGATCTCATCTCTGACCGAGGTTGAAGCTCGGAAAAGATTTTATCTCCTACAATCGAGATTGAAGCTTTGAAAAATCTTATCTCCCTGCAGTCGAGGTTGATCCGGTCGCTCGGAAGAGATCTTATCTCTAGCCGAAGTTGACTCGGATGCTCGGGAGAGATCTTATATCTGATCGAGGTTGAAGCTTGGAAAAGATTTTATCTCCTACAGCCGAGGTTGACTTGGACGCTCGAGAGAGATCTTATCTCTGATCGAGGTTGAAGTTCGGGGGAGATCTTATCTCCTGTAGTCGAGGTTGAAACTCGGGAGAGATCTTATCTCCTGCAGGAGCTCAGGAGAGATCTTATCTCCAGCAGTTGAGGTTGAAAGTTGAGCTCCTCGGAGGAGATCTTATCTTCAGCAGTCGAGGTTGAAGATTGAGCTCCTTGGGGGAGATCTTATCTCCTGCAGTCGAGGTTGAAGCTCGGAGGAGATCTTATCTCCTACAGTCGAGGTTGGCCCAATTGCTCGGAAGAAATCTTATCTCTAGTCGAGGTTGACTCGAGCGCTTGGGAGAGATCTCATCTTTGTCCGAGGTTGAAGCTCGGGGGAGATCTTATCTCCTGCAGTCGAGGTTGGCCCGGTCGCTCGAGAGAGATCTTATCTCTAGCCGAGGTTGACTCGGGCGTTCGAAAAGAGATCTTATCTCTGACCGAGGTTGAAACTCTGGGAAGATCTTATCTCTTATAGTCGAGGTTGAAGCTCGGGGGAGATCTTATCTCCTGCAGTCAAGATTGGTCCGATCGCTCGAAAGAGATCTTATCTCTAGCCGAGGTTGACTCGAATGTTCGGAAGAGATCTTATCTCTGACCAAGATTGGAGCTCAGGGGAGATCTTATCTCCTACAGTCGAGGTTGAAACTTGGAGGAGATTTTATCTCCTACAGCCGAGGTTGAAGGTTGAGCTTCTCAGGGGAGATCTTATCTCCAGCAGCCGAGGTTGAAGGTTGAGCTCCTCGGAGGAGATCTTATCTTCTGCAGCCGAGGTTGAAGCTCAAGAGAGATCTTATCTCCTACAGTCGAGGTCGAAGGAGATCCTATCTCCTATTGACGTAGACTTTGAAGCCCGGTCTTCGACTTTGCTTATGTTAGGACGAGGTTCTCCTCCTGTTCCTAATGGACTGTGGGAGCACATAAGAGCCGTTGTTAAGGCTTCTTCCCCCATCTCGTCTAAAATAAATGAGGCTTTCGACTTTGCTTGCATTAGGATGAGGTTCTCCTCCTATTTCCAACTGGCTGTGGGGGCACATAAGGACCGTTGTCAGGGCCCCTCCTCCCATCTCATCTAAAATGAACGTGGCCTTCGACTTTGCTCGCATTAGGACGAGATTCTCCTTCTATTCCTAGCGAGTTGTGGGGGCACATAAGGGCCGTTGTCAGGGCCTCTCCCTCCATCTCATCTAAAATGAACGAGGCCTTCGATTTTGCTCGTGTTAGGATGAGGTTCTTCTCCTATTTCTAACAGACTGTGGGGGCACATAAGGACCATTGTCAAGACCTCTCCCTCCATCTCGTCTAAAATGAATGAGGCCTTCGACTTGCTCATGTTAGGACGAGGTTCTTCTCCTATTCCTAACATGGCCATTGTTGGGGATAAATTCTGCTCCTGCCAAAGTCCAGTCCGACTCTCAGCTTAATGCAACCGATAGCTACGGAAGAGCTTCGGTGTCCATCTTAGCCGAACTCCTTCAACCCGCCTAGCTTCTCAGCGACCGAGCTCCTTTCGAACTCTCCGACCTTAGCCGAACTCCTTCAGCCTGTCGAACTCTCCAGTGGCCAAGTCTTAGCCGAACTCCTTTAGCCGATCGGACTCCTCAGCAGCCAAGCTCCTTCCGAACTCCTCAACGATCGAGTCTCAGTCGAACTTCTTTAGTCAGTCGGACTCCTCAGCGGTCGAGCTTCTTTCGAACTCTCTAGCGATCGAGCCTTAGCCGCACTCCTCTAGCCAGACGCCTACGAGAGCCGAACTTCCTCCGCACTCCTCCGACCGAATTCCTACAGTAGCCGAACTTCTTCGAAGCTTTTCCTTCAGTCAAACTCCTCCAGGAGTTCGAACTCCTTTAAAATTGATACATGCTGAAGTCCACCAATCAATGCTTGCTTTCTCAGAACCACGGCTATTAAATCTGAACGAATTATCGCCATCAGTCTGCCACAGACGATGCGATCGGATGACATGGCCACCACTACTGACGATACTTCTCTCTCCGTAATCAGCCCCATGCGGCCCACGACCCATTAGGATGGCGTCACTATCTGCCTGACGATGCCTTCCTCTCCGTACCGAACTTCATGCAGCTCCGAGCGGCCCACGATCGGACGGTATGGCTATCACCATCAATCTGCTAGAAGCTCTGTCTATAAAAAGGGACCCTCCAGATATACTTTCTAGAAGCTCTCCTCTCCTAAACTCTGCCAAACTCATTTCTGAGCACTCCATTTCTGTTGGCCAGAAGAACTGACTTGATCGTTGGAGGGTCCTGCCGGAGCTACCCCCACCGACTCCAGACAAGACTTTATTTTATAGGTCACTGATGGCGACCTCGTCCTCCTCCACTCTAACTCGATCCGACGTTAACCAGATTCTGCATCAATAGATTTGGCGCTAGAGGAAGGGCCCTCTGCCTCTGAGATTTTCTTGTTCTTAAAGGAGTGCTCAGCGATGATTTCTCTCTTTTCTCTTCAGAGATCTCTCTTCTTCCTCTTCAGAGTTCTTTTCTGAGAGAAAATGCCTCCCAAGAGAGCTTCGACCCAGCGATCGATGGTCTTCACGGCCCGATCCCGTTCAGGTCCATCTGCTCCCGCTTCAGCCCCGACAACTCAGGTTCTACCTATGCCTGCGATAGATGTGGAGCAGTTCAATCTACTTGTCTAGTAGGTTCGTGGCCTCATGGAGGTAGTGCAGACCATGCAGCAGCCTCCGACGATGACTCCATCGAAAAATCCACCATCAAGATGTCGAAAATCGACCCTAAGGAAGAGTACTCGGGCTAGTATACCCATCGCCCCTGAAAAAAAAAATAGAAAGCAGAGGATCCATGTTCGGATCATGGTTCTCCTCTGGAGGAGACATTCCCCATTCATAGCAGGAAGCCCCCCAAGGTCTGCAACCAAGACAACGTCCTTGATCACAGACTACGGGAGATGGATCGACGGATCGAGGAGCTCGGCCACATCGCCCTGGCTCACCTTGACGACGTCCGCACCGATCCTTCTTTCTCTCCCCGAATTATGCAGGAGCCTGTCCCACCAAACTTCGAGCTTCCTTAATTCAAAAGCTACGATGAAACTTCTGATCCAGTTGATCATCTAGAGACCTTCCAGACCATGATGCTATCTCATGGTGCTTCAGACACCATATTGTGCCAAGCCTTCCCATCTACCTTGAAGGAAGCAGCGAGAAATTAATACTCGACATTGAAGTCGGGTACGATCTTTTTTTTTAATCAGATGAGCCATCAGTTCATGGCTCACTTCATCAGCAATCGACGTCCACGTCGAGGTTCAGATTCTCTGATGAATGTCAAGCAGAAGCAGGAGAAATCCATCCGAACTTATCTCATCCGATTTAATGCTGCGGTATTGGAGGTCTGGAACCTGGACCAATCAGTCGCCATGGCCGCTCTCAAGGATGGACTTCAGAAGAATGACTTACTATTCTTTCTGGAGAAGAAGTATCTCAGGGACTTCGTCGATCTATTGGCTCGGACCTAGGGATATGTCCGTACGGAAGAAGCCTTCAAGTTGAAGGACGAAGAAGTCTTAGAAGAGCGATGGACGAATGAGTATAATAGACCCACCATCGATGGAGGACCGAGTGAAGTTTGGCCACACTCACGGACTTCCTCCGGGCGTGAGCGAGTCCAAACTCCTCGAGCTCGTCATCAAGGAAGCTCTGACAGAAGGGTACGAAGAAGTTCTCCTCCCGAAAGGTTCTGCGACTACGCCCTCCTCAATGCTCCTCGAACTCAAATTCTCACGGAAGTTAAGAACCAGCTACCAAAACCAGTAGGATTACGATCTTCCCCAAACAAGCACGATCGAAGCAAGTACTGCCTCTACCATCGCGACCATGGCCACGATACTGAGAAATGCATTCAACTCCGAGATGAAATCGAGAAGCTCATTAGAAGAGGCCAGCTGGGTCGATTCCTCAGACGCCGGCCTGAAGCAGGAGAAGATCGGCCAAGGACGCTGCCGTAGTCAAGAACAATAAAAAGATCGATCGCCTTCTGTGCCATCGATGCCACATCAAGCTCGCTCCAAATTAAGAAGGCCAGCACAAAATAGAGGAGGTCGTCAGATCCCGGAACCTATCGTCTGAAGAAATTCGGAGGAACAATGCTCCCACGATCTGGGGATGCGCCGCCAGTAACTTTCTTTCAATAAAATTCTTTCATTTTGATAATATTATTTCTTGGTGCAAAAACTACGTGATGATAGGAAAGAAGCAGTCAATAGTTGCCGTGTTAGGAATAGGAGGAGAACCTCGTCCTAACATGAGCCAGTCAAAGTCCTTCAACCTCGATCGTAGGAGATAAGATCTCCTTCGAGGGTTCGGACCGACCTCGACTGCGGAAGATGAGATCTCCCTCGAGTGCCTGCAACAACCTCGACCGCAGGAGATAAGATCTCCGTCGAGGGTCCCGACCGACCTCGATTTCTAAACAACCTCAGCCGCAGGAGATAAGATCTCCTCCGAGGGTCCAGGCCGACCTCGACTGCAGGAGATGAGACTCCTCTGAGCATCCGCAACAACCTCGAACGTAGGAGATAAGATTTCTTCCAAGGGTCCGAACCAACCTCAGCTGCAGGAGATAAGATCTCTCTCGAGCGTCCGAGTCAACCTCGACTAGAGATAAGATCTCTTCCGAGCGACCATAACAACCTCGGATAGAGATAAGATTTCTCTCGAGCGATCGCGTCAACCTCGGCTAGAGATAAGATCTCTTCCGAGTGACTGTGACAACCTCGGTTAGAGATAAGATCTCTCTCGAGCGCTCGAGTTAGCATCGGCTAGAGATAAGATCTCTTCCGAGCGATTGCATCAACCTCGACTAGAGATAAGATCTCTCTCAAGCGTCCGAGTCAACCTCAGCTAGAGATAAGATCTCTTTTGAGCAACCGTAATAACTTTGGATAGAGATAAGATCTCTTCCAAGCAATCGTGACCGTGACAACCTCAACTAGAGATAAGATCTCTTTCGAGCGACCGTAACAATCTCGGCCAGAGATAAGATCTCTTCCGAGCGATCGTGTCAACCTCGGCTAGAGATGAGATCTCTTCCAAGCCTCGGATCAACCTCGGCTAAAGATAAGATCTCTCCCAAGCACCCGAGTCAACCTCGGTTAGAGATAAGATCTCTTCCGAGTGACCGTATCAACCTCGGCAAGAGATAAGATCTCTTCCGAGCGACCATGACAACCTCGACTAGAGATAAGATCTTTCTTGAGTGCCCGCGTCAACCTTGGCTAGAGATAAGATCTCTCCCGAGCGATTGAGTCAACCTTGACTAGAGATAAGATCTCTCCCGAGCATTCGTGACAACCTCGGCTAGAGGTAAGATCTCTTCCGACCGACCGCATCAACCTCGGCTAGAAATAAGATCTCCCTCGAGCTTCAACTTCAACATCAACTTTGGCTGGAGATGAGATCTCTCCTGAGCTCCAACCTGAACCGGCACAGAGCCTAGAAGAGAATTTCGGCAGTCACCTTTTCTACACTCCCTTCGAGTATAGAACTCGAGAGTGGGGGGGACTATTGTTAGGGATAAACTCCGCTCCTACCAAAGTCCAGTCCGACGCTCAGCTTAATGCAACTGATAGCCGTAGAAGAGCTTCAGTATCCATCTTAGCCGAACTCCTTCAACTTGCCTAGCTTCTCAGCAGTCGAGTTCCTTCCGAACTCTTCGACCTTAGTCGAACTTCTTTAGCCTGCTGAACTCCCCAGCGGTCGAGTCTTAGCCGAACTCCTTCAGCCGGTCGAACTCCTCAGCAACCGAGCTCCTTCCGAACTCCTCAGCGGTCGAGTCTCAATCGAACTCTTTCAGTCGATCGGACTCCTCAGCGGTCGAGCTCCTTTCGAACTCCCCAGCGATCGAGCCTTAGCCGCACTCCTCCAACCAGATGCCTACGAGAGTCGATCTCCTTCCACACTCCTCCGATCGAACTCTTACAAGAGCCGAACTCCTTCAGAAGTTCAAACTCCTCTGACATTGATACATGTCGAAGTCAATCAATTAATGCCTACTCTCTTAGAGCCACAGCTATTAAATCTGGATGAACTATCGCCATCAATCTGCCACAAACGATGCGACCAGACGACATGGCCATCACTACTGACGATACCACTCTCTCCGTAACCAATCTCATGCGGCCCACGACCCATCAGGATGGCTGTCACTATTTGCCTGATGACGCCTTCCTCTCCATATCGAACTCCATGCAGCCCGCGATCAGACGGTATGGCCATCACTATCAACTTGCTACAAGCTCCACCTATAAAAAGGGACCCTCCAGATATGCTTTCTAGAAGCTCTCCTCTCCTCCTCTAAACTCTGCCGAACTCATTCCTGAGCACTCCATTTCTATTGGCTAGAAGAACTGACTTGACCGTCAGATGATCCTACCGGAGCCACCTCCACCAGCTCCGAACGAAATTTTATTTTGCAGATCACCGACGGCGACCTCGTCCTCCTCCACTCCAGCTCGATCCGACGTCAATCAGATTCTGCACCAACGACCACTATTGTTTGCTTCTTCCCTATCATTGGTAGTTTTTGCATCGAGAAGCAATAATGTTGAAGCGGAGGTGTCTTACCGAAGAAAAATTATCGACAGTACATTCTCGAATTCTCCGAATCTCAAGGTCGTGGGAGCGTTGTCACTCCAAACTTTTTAGGTGGTAAGTCTCGGACTTGACAACCTCCTCTACTTTATGCTCACCTTCTCAATTTGGAGCATGCTTTTCTTGGCTTTGACATTGGAAGATGATAGCCCACCGAAGTATCAAGCCCCCAGAGATAGCATCGATGATGCCAGAAGGTAGCCGATCTTCTTATTATTTCTCCCTCATTGATGGTTCTAGCTTCTGGGGGGAGGACTTCTTCGCACCCTTCTATCAAGATTTCCTTGATGAGGAGCTCGAGAAGAAGTTCGGCCTCGCTTGCACTCAGGGGGAGCCCGTGAGCATGACCGAGCTTCATTCGGCCCTCCTGTGAAACCTCTTGGGGGAGAACTTCATGTCTTTTTGTCAGGGCTTTCTTGGCGACGAGCTCGAGGAAAAGTTCGGCCTCGCTTGTGCTCGGAGGGAGCCCATGAGTGCGGTCGAGTTTCATTCGGCCCTCCTATGAAACCTCCTGGGGAAAAACTTCATGTCCTTTTTGTCAGAGCTTCCTTGACGACGAGCTCGAGGAAGAGTTTGGCCTCGCTTGTGCTCAGGGAGAGTCCATGAGCGTGGCCGAGCTTCATTCGGCCCTCTTGTGAAATCTCTTGAGGGAGAACTTCATGCCCTTTTATCAGGACTTTCTTGACGACAAGCTCGAGGGAGAGTTTGGCCTCGTTTGTGCTTGGGAGAAGCCCGTGAGCGTGGCCGAGCTTCATTCAGCCCTCCATCGATGGTGGGTCTATCAGACTCATCAGCCACCGCTCTTCTGCGACTTCTTCATTCCTCAATTTGAAGGCTTCTTTAGTACGAACATATCTCTCGGTCTGAGCGAGTAGATCGACAAAATTTTTAGGATACTTCTCCAGAAAGAACAGCAAATCATTCTTCTGAAGGTCGCCCTTGAGTGCGGCCATTGCAACAGACTAGTTCAGATTTCGGACCTCCAATGCAGCCGCATTAAATCGAGTAACATAAGCCCGGATGGATTCTTTCATCTTTTGCTTGACATTCATCAGAAAATTCGAACCTCGGTGCGGACGTCGATTGCTGATGAAGTGGGCCACGAACTGATGGCTCATCTGATCAAAAGAGAAGATCGTACCTGACTTCAATATCGAGTACTAGTTTCTTGCTGCCCCCTTCAAGATAGATGGAAAAGCTCAACATAATATGACGTTTGGTGCACTATGGAATAGTATCATGGTCCGGAAGACCTCCAAATGATCGACTGGATCAGTGGTTCTATCGTAGCTTTCAAATTGAGAAAGCTTGAAGTTCAACGGAATGGACTCTTGCATAATTCGGAGAGAGAAAAGTGGATCGGTGCAGACGTCGTCATAATGAGCCGGAGTGATATGGTGGAGTTTCTCAATCCACTGGTCCATCTCCCACAGTCTGTGATCGAGGGCATCATTTTGGTCGCAGATCTTGAAGAGCTTTCGACTACAAATGAAAAAGATCTTCTCTAGAGGAGAACCATGATCCAAATACGGATTCTCTACCCTCTATTTCTCCTTTCTAGGAGCGATGGGTATGCTAGCCCGAGTACTCTTTCTTGAGATCGGTTCTCGACATCCTGATGATGGATTTTCTGACGGAGTCACCGTCGGGGGCTACTGCATGGCCTGCACCATCTCGGTGAGGCTCTGAACCTGCTGCATTAGCAGGTTAAACTGCTCTGGATCTATCATGACCATCGGTGGAGATTGAAGTGCTGGCGATGGAGCAGGAATGGACGAATTTAGCCTAGATCTGATGGTAGAAGCGGTAGATCTTCGGGTAGTCACCTTCTTTTGAGGTATTTCGTGGGATTGAGGGAGAGGATGGAGGTGACCCCTAGAGAAGAAGGTCAGTAGGATCGATTAAGTAGTCCTTTAAGAATAAGGGTACCTCGGAGATAGAGACCTTTCCTCTAGCGTCAATTCTGTTGGTGCAGAATTTGCTTGACGTTGGATCGAGCTGGAGTGGAGGAGGACGAGGTCGTCATCGGTAATCTGCAAAATAAAATTTATTCAGAGTCGATGGTGGTGGCTCCGATGGGATCCTCCGATGATCAAGTCAGCTCTTCTGGCCAATAGAAATGGAGTGCTCAGATGAAAGCTCGGTAGAATTTCGGAAAGAAGAAGAGAGCTTAGAGTTTAGAGAAAACGTATCTGGAGGATCCTTTTTTATAGGCGGAGCTTGATTGATGGTGACAGCTGTAGCTGTCTGGCAGCGGGCCGCTCGAGGTCTGATGGAGTTCAATGCGGAGGAAAAGATATCGTCAGGCTGATGGTGACAGCCATACCGTTCGGTAGCGTCGCCTGTGACAGACTAATAGCGACCGTTTGTCGAGATTTAATAGCCATAGCTCTGAAAAAGCAGACGTTGGTTGGTGGACTTTGGCATATATCAATTTCAGAGGAGTTCGGACAACTAAAAAAAATACGTCTGGAGGATATTATCCAGGAGTAATCTACTAGAGGAATCCGACTGAGGAAGAAGTTCGGCTCCTAGAGGAGTTCGACCGAAGGAGAAGTTCGGAAAGAGTTCGACTTCTGTAGGCGTCCGACTAAAGAAGAAGCTCGGAAGGAGTTCGATTTTTGCAGGCGTACGACTAAAAAAGAAGCTCGAAATGAGTTCGGCTCTCATAGGCATCTGATTGGAGGAGTGCAGAGGGAGTTCGGCTCCTATAAGAGTTCGATTGGAGCTCGATCTCTGAAAAGTTTGGTCCACTGAAGAGATTTGGTTAAGACTCAACCACTGGAGAGTTCAAAAGGGGCTCGACCATTCAGAAGTTCGGCCGACTAAAGGAGTTCGACTAAGACTCGTTCGCTGAAGCTCTTCCGTGACTACCGGTTGCATTAGGCTGAGCATCAGACTGAACTTCGGCAGGAGTGGGATTTATCCCCAACACCTTCTATATGCCCGTTGGTATCGCTGCACTCCCCTATCATCCCACCATGGCTCCCCTTCTCTCTTGGCAAACATCGATCCCAATCGCACCCCCATCTCCTTTTTTCTTATCGTACCTTTTTTGCATCTATTGGTGCTACTCCACCCCCTGCCGCTCCACCATCGCTTTCCTTCTCTTTCGATAAATGCTGATCTTAATCGCAATCGGCACCGCTGCCCCTGACAGTACCATTGAAAGAAGAGAGAGAAACTCTCTCTTCTTTTTTTCTTCCTTGTTATCTTCTTTTCATTTTCTTTTTATAAAATAATATTTTATTATTTTTTTTCCTATTCTCATACCTTTTTCATTCTTGTTAGTGCCATTCCACCATGGTTCTTTTCTTTCGATAAATATCGATCCCGATCATACATCCGTTCCCTCATTTCTTCTCATACCTTCTCTAAACTTTCGTAGGCTATTAAATACAGAAATTTAACTTTCAAATCGATGGAGTGCCATGCTCTATTTACGGATAATTTATTAGATTAGATTTGATCTGATCCAATTGATCGATTCAGATCTTGAAATATATTATTTTTTAAAAAATAATAAAAATATTATTTTAAAAAATAAATTAGTATATTATTATATTTAAAATTAAAAAAATGATATATTATCTTTTAAAATAATAATAAATATATTTTAAAAATATTATTACTATTTTTATAATATATTTATTTTTTAAAAAATAATAACTTTTTAAAAATATTTTTCATCTCTTATCCCTTTCTTACTTTTAATTTTAAAATATTATTTTTTTAATTTTTTAAATATTTTTTATTATTATTTAAAAATAATATTTAAATTATTATAAATAATAAAATAATAATTCACATGTCATAACTGAAATCGTTTGAGATGCTGAGGTGGCAAAACCATAATACCTCTCCATAGAGTATTATTATATATATATATATATATAATAGATTAGATATATTTTAATCACTTGATGCATAGCATATGATTTTTGATGTGCAAACAGTTTTAAAGTAATAGATCACATCAATTACTTGAATCATCAATGTAGGACCTTCATTATCTAGTTTTGGCCTAACCAGATTTAAATCCAAATCTGATCGATTTTATGCAAATATGTTCCTATAGACCATGACTATTGATTTGAATTTTCAAATTTATGCCTTATCATCAATTTGGCACACTAACATTAAAACTTTTTTGAACCAATACACACGGTCTTATATAAAGGGCTAGCCCTTAGAAGTAAGATGCCAGCCAAATTTATGCTAATATTTGTTGGCATCACACTAACATTAAGCTACCATCAATTTCTATGCCTGCATGAAGCATAGAAAGGAGACCTCAAAAGCACATGATTTTTGACAAATCTATAGCTCGTATGATATAAACTAGGACAAATGTTGTTGATCAATTTTCCATTTGGAGCGTCCATCATTGTTGTGCCGGTAGGATGGAGAGCTCAATCCTTCCATATAATGAAGAGTAGATCAACCATATGTAAGTCTGGTTGTATCGTCCCTGCAATGAAGAGTAGAACAACTCGATGTATGTTTTGGTTGCATTGTTTGATAAACAGTCCTCTCTTTTTTTTTTCGGAATTCTTGACCATTTATTAAATCTGACAGGTTTGAACACAGCAAATCTCCTGCCTGCACAAAAAGGTGAAACGCTTTAAAACCAGCTAGAACGGACGTTTTTTTCAATACCAATTGTGCAACGTACAACACGACATGGACTTCCAAGCAGCCAATTGGGAAATTGTCAGTACACGACAGATGAACAGCTTATCCAGGAGCGGTGCTCTAAGAGGATTTGTATTTACTTTTCATGTACGCTAACACGCACCCTAATGCGTTATCCTTGCCATAAAATGTTCCATTCATGGTGCCATTAAAATCCCAGGGTACCTAAGATGGCTTCTTGAGATTTGGCTTCTTCATGGAGGAAGAGATCCCTGGCCGGCAAACTTGAATTGTAGCATACATGGAGCACGAGGGTAATTCTTCATCGAGAGAGGATTGTTTCTCGAGTGTTAGCTCACCGTGCGGGTGCCCCAATCCCCTCGAGCAGGGGCTAGCACCCTCGCCCAGAAAGGAGGACTAGCACTCCCCTGACACCCCCTAAACTACCAAGCATCGATGCAGGACCCATAGTTCAGATTCTCCTAAGGCCGCCATCACCCACTGATGAATCTAATTCAATCCACCACCACCATCCACGCAAAAGTAACTGAACAGGACACCGAAATAGGGTCCTGCAAAAATCTCATTCACGGTTAACTGACATGCATACTCACCCGCACCTTGTGTGATCAAAAGACATTACCAGCCGGCGTTCAATTATTATAGCGATTTTGGAGAAAACCTGAAATACTCAACAGACCTGTTCTAATAGGTCAAGCCCATTTCCTTAAAATATCTGTTTATTCACTCAATTTCATATGGAACCAAGAAACCATCAAGCATCCGAGCAAACGTCAGGTAAAGATCTAAACATGGTTTTTTGAATGGATCAAACATCCTCGACCGCCAGTTCCTTCTCTTCCATCAGAGATTCCACCGGAACTGGCAGACAACCTGATTCTCTCAGCTGTTCACAGATATTCCAACTGATTCCCACTAATAAAACGTAGATTATATGGTGTACGCTCGAAAATGGGTTGCCATGCTGGAATTACATCCTCATCATTACCTCCCAGATTTTATTGGCTTTAACCTGCCACCTTTGCTGTCACCAAGTTAAATCCTCGCCAAAATTATGGCCGCAGCAATTAGCCAGTGAGATCGGTTGTCGGTTTTCTGTATGATCTGTCCATGCCTGCTTCTGCACCCACATGCATGCATTGGAAAAATATATAAAAAATTGATGTAGAAAATTTTTGTGATGCATCAGCAGAAAACATGAATAATACAGCTTGATAATTTCATGAGTTCAGGGATGGTTGAATAATACAGCTTGATCCATATTCAGGAATAACCTGAACATAATTTCATTTATAAATAATTTTGGATATTAATGATTTTTCAGTATTTTGTGAATAAAAAAGAAATGCACGTGCGGTTCCAAGAGCAAAAATAACTACACTTCTGTTTATCCAACATTGTAGACATATGTTAGAACTCAAAAGGATTAGAAAGGTAGCAAAAGAAACATTACTTTTGCTTCTCCAATAATGTGAATAATCCATATGAGAACAGTAACTAATAATGATGAATAAGAGGATTTGTTCCCAACCTCGACTACCTAGCTGCTGCATGGTTCATTAACAATGAAACACCGACACAAGATGAGTGTAGCAGAAAAAAGAATGTTAAGACGGATTAGTAAGTTTAAAAACAGGGGAAAGAATGGAGTGTAGGAGAAATGCAAGAGTTACATCATAGATAAGCAAAGGATTAAGAGAACTAAATGGAATAGTATGGTCATGGGTGACAAAGATCTAATTTCTATCAAGAAGCTGCTCAAACTTGTGTCAACAAGTCAAGAACAAAAGTCGCACTAAGAAAGATAAGATCAACGGAGTTCCAAAAAAAGATATGAATAATCTGTAAAGAAAAGAGATACAGCCTCAGAAGCAATAATTAACGAGAGATGATTTGTCAAGTAAGAATACCATGACTATAACACTTCATGGTTATGGTCAAGAACTTGATGTTCCTTATCACCTTAACCATGCCCACAAACAAGGGCATGATGACGATTTTGGTTCACCTCCAAACCAATGTCCTAGTGGAGGTGCCTCAAATAGAAAAGCAGATGTGATGTCGTATACAACCCTGGCCTACAATGTATGGGGAAGTCATCATTTTTTTTTTTTTTTTGACTTTTTATGTGCGCATAAAAAACTTAAGAACAAGTGCGACATAAAGTCAAATGAATAAAACTTACAGACCAACTTTACTTTCAAAGCAGGGCTCCTGTAGATGCTTCACACTCAAAGAAAGACTCCCGCACTTGAAAACATATGATATACTTCAAAACTTGTGTCTTCCTAAAGCGAAATGACAATCTAAAAGCTCAACAAACAGCTTAAAAGTCGTTTGACAAACTATAAAGAGTCAGATAACAACTCATACAACAAACCCTGGGATACTCTACTAGCTCAAATATTCCAATATCAAAAAAAAAAAAGAAAAAAGAAAAGAACAAACAGTTGACTCATCATGAAACCTCTTTACTCAAATATACAATTTCCATCTGCTAGACCTTCAACTTAGGGGTTGTTTGGACAATCCTATTAGATTCTTAGGATTGGAAACAGGATTTTCAGGATTATAGAATATAAGGCCTAGCCCAGCCCATATTAACTGGACCTTTCTCAGCACATTCCTGCAGGGAAGAAAAAAGGACCTGCTGGGGTCCTTTTTCCTTCCTATAAGATTCGGGACAGCCCACTTCAAACCTACCCCTGGGTATTTTATGAATTTAGAACTAGCCCAACTTATAGCCTATGATTTTGCTGGTTGTACCGGTCCAATCCATGAATCCTACAGGATTTTCAGCTCAATCCTATAGAAAAATTCAAACAGGCCATTAGTGTGTCCCTAACAAACAAAAAGACACTTTGATACAAATCTTATCATCATGATCTGTCCATTGTTACTCTGTCATGGCCCAGTCACCCACAACTCCCCAGTCCCAAGTTCAACAGGCCATTGAGTCATAAAACTATCTGGTGTACATAAACAATCTAATATAAAGAAAAAAGGGCAGAAAAGGAGTGGTTCAAAGGTCCAACAATTTGACTGTTCCCTATTGAAAAATATCGTTGCAACCTGCTTGTTTCATATTTCAATATGGCCTCAATCCACCAAGTTCACTTTGAAGTTAGTGCAGAATATGGAAGATATGAAAATAAGCAGTTTTAAACTTTAAATAGAACAAGGATCAACCGCTAACTTAAGTTGACATGTCATGAATCCTAAGTTTATAAATCACACATGAGATCTATACACAAGTAGCAAGCAACAGAAAAATGACACTGAAGCTGGATGATTTCCTTGCAAACTCTGAGTAACAGAAAAAGATGACAGGGCAAAAGGATGCTAGAGTTCTTTACCTGACAGGCCTTACATGTGTTTCTGCAAAATAGAGACTGGAAGAAGGAATAGAATAGTTAGCATCGGAAATCCAAAAGCAATACATTTGTGCGAGCAATCTATTGGAGCTCACCAAATTAGGTGAAGTAACAGCATGACAACCAATAGTTCCAATACAATGGCAGCAAATATGTTGCGCTGGAATGCTGCAGGAGCACAAAAGATGAAACAAAGCAGCTCCAATAA
Organism: Cocos nucifera; assembly: GCA_006176705.1. NCBI lineage: Eukaryota > Viridiplantae > Streptophyta > Magnoliopsida > Arecales > Arecaceae > Cocos > Cocos nucifera. The sequence goes on from QRFJ01000011.1 coordinate 1,874,410, forward strand.
CTCCGCTATCCTATGAATGTTCAAACAAGTCACATCTATGATGAGTCTTAAAAGTCATACATGATAGGTAGAAGTACATTCCTGGGTTGAGTACAGAACATCAAAGTTCTCCAACTTTGCTGCATTACCAGTATGATTCCAGAATCCTGAAATAACAGAAGTATTTACATCAATGCCATTGAGAAAACAATATGGTAATATGTAAGGGTGGCTAAAAGAGAAGCCCAAAAGCTGAACAGGTGCATTCTGAATTTTTCCATTTTAAGTCATTAGCATTGTGCAGTAAACTATGTGAGTGAGATACTCGTTTTCATTATGTGTATGCTATTGGGAAAAATTGTTCAAAACCAGTCACCAGTCATTGCAAGTAATAAACAATCGATAAGCATTTTCCTTGGAACTATAGCTTCTCTTCTGCACAACAATTCAAAAATTAGATTAGCTCTGAACTTCCATGTCCTCAGGCATGTCAAAAAAGACGCAACTAGTTGTAGCACAACTCTGCTGGAACTTTATAACCAATAAAGAAACTCAGATTCTATTAATAGGGCTAGGATAAAATACTTTTTCATATATAGTTATATCTAGAATCACTTATAAGATTAACTATTTATTCTTTCTATTATGTGGACTTCTCTCTTTCTTTTTAGCAGAAAACAATTATATAAACTTTTCATATTTTCCTAATCCAAATTCATACATTACGAGCATTCATGCTTTCAGCAGTCTGCCAGAGCTTTCAGATGTGTTCTTTGTTGAACAGTTTCTAAAGTAATTCATATGAGTCAGTTGATAGACTATCATTTACTGTTTTATTCTTACTCCTACCAGCTCTGTTTATGACACTAGTACAAGCAAAAGAAGTGACATAGCCCAAGGAGCTACAGAATATGTGCTAACGTATTGGATTTTCTCTTCTGTAGGTAGCAGCCTTATTCTTTCTCATCTAAACCTTGGTATAGTTGTAATCACGTGTTATTAGTGGACACTTGCCGATATCGGATCTTTTTACGATGGAAGGTTTGCTGCATGGATTTTCAAGTATCTAAATTCAGGTTATTAGTGGCTTTGATGTCATCCATAGCATATTATTTCTTTGGGTAACACATTGGTTGCTCTGACTATCTATATGGTTTGATGTAAAAGTTTCTTGATTCCTGTTTTGTGATTCCTATTTTGAAGTAGATTTTAAGTGTCGAAATAATCAGCATTTGGCCAACAAAGAATTAAAGTTCTTGTCCACTTAAGAGCAGATTTTAGTAAATGTATGCATGAAATTTGATCAATGGTGTTTCCATGTTGAACTTATCTTAGGCCTAGGACCTATAACTCTGGTAGTTGATGTTAGTTACACCATCTACCAAATTGTATATGTAGGCTCTTTAATCCACTAATACCATATCATTTTCTGCTTTTAGCTCAAAATATTTCAGTAGGTACAAGGCCTAAAAATTCCACTTTTGAGGGTGGTTTCACCGTAATAATTTTTATAGTAAATTAAATTGACACCCCTCAAAGTTTAGAGTAATTACAAACTCCAATCTAACATTTCAGGAATATATATTCCACTGTGTGACTTTTGCTAAGTGTATAACACATAACCCCTACCACCATCTTTTTGTTAAACAAGCTAATCGACCTTGCTGCCATCATCATTCTCTAATCTATTTAAGTCTTGAAATGTCTTATATTCTCCATTTTATTATTTTCTTTTTATTCCATTTGTTATTTGAATTTTTTTCCAAACTTCAAATTTTTATGTTTGGCCAAATTATTCCCAAATATCAAATTTGTGATGATGATTAAAACTCAGTCAAAGGAGTATGCTTATTAAAATCCAAGATATTTATACATAATATACCAGATTTAGGCTTTATAAGCTCATTTGTGTCATCGGGCTATTCATGGCTAGTTGGCTACTAGAATCTATGGCCAGAAGTGGGCATGGCCCATCTCAAAGCCCAAATTTGAAAAATTATGTGCAAACATCTTGGATTTTAATAAGTGCCTTTGGTTGAGTTCTAATCATCATCACAAGTTCAATATTTGGGAATAATTTGGCCAAACATAAAAATTTAAAGTTTGAAAAAATTAAAATAAAAAAATAATAAAAATCAAGAATACAAGTTATTTTAAAATTCAAATAGGTTAGAAATAGTGATGTCAGTAGGGTCCAATAGATTATTTAACAGGACGATAGTGATAGGGGGTTATGTGTATATTTCCAAAATGTGGGGTGGGAAATTTGTAATTACCCCAAACATCAAGGAGAGATCAGTGTAATTTACTTTAATTTTGTAATTCATAATTATTCATGATTTACTGAAGCTTGTCTCATCAATGATTCAAGTACTTTGCCTACACCGGAGCAGAAACTATCATGAACTATCTGCTTCGCTGGAGCCACTCAGCCAAAAGTGCCCACATGTAAAAACTTGTGCTAATCTAAGGGCATCTATATTGTACCCTCAACTCTAGAGCAAATGATGTTGCTGAAAAACATAACAGTATTTAGAAACAAGGTCTTCTCAAAAATGGCCCAAAGAATTGTGTTACGTTAAACCACAACAAAGTACCAATTGAGTTGTGAACTCGTATTCCTTGCTAGAGACTGCAGCAAACCTTCAACATGAACACCCTTATTTTTAAAGTACAGAAAAATATGATTCCATAATTTTCATTGCATGTATCTTGATTTTTGAACCCATTCCTCCTAATTAAAAGTTATACAAACATAAGCAAATTACCACATCGCTCACAATGGTTTGCGCCTTTAATTCCATCATTTACTTTTGATACTTCACCTGAACTCTCCTTAATGAAACCCCAATCCTTCACTTTTTGTTAGTCCACAGGGTTCAACAATTGTCTCTCTCCACAAACATAGATACATACATACAACCATACATATACATAATCAAGTTGCAGGCTATACTTGTACCTAGCATCTTAATTACATAAATTTCTAAAGTGATAGAGGCAGACAGACCTGGTAGAACGCAACAATTTCTTATATGATATTTGCAAACAAATTTATAATTTTTCTGAACTAGTGGATCTTTCCACATAAAAATTCAAAAATCTAATCACATGCAACCATGCAAACTGACTTTATACATATGCATACATATAACATATTTGCAAGTTACTATTTGCTCAGAAGTTGTATGTATACATATTATTCAAGATATATCTGACAAGAATCGATATCTAATATGGATACCATATGGAAATGACAGTATGATTTGAAGTATCTATGTTTCCTAGGGTTTCATAATCATATAATTTCCGGAAAGTGAAAAAAATATATACAGATCTATACATAACTAACAAGAGAACAAGTCATTTACTTTGCATTTCCTTAATTCTCGAGACTGGATTCCTCTTTCAAGATTCTTCTACCATCTAACTTGTATATGAATGTAAATATCAACATACAGCTTGCTTTATTTTCCATGGTATAATGTTATTATACAGATTCCTAACTGGACCCCAGTAACATATGCTAAAATTTTAACGTTTCAGGATGCAAAATTGATTAGATACTGAGTAATGCTCCAGGACAAAGAAGAACACTAAATCACACTTGTCTAACATGCAGGCCTTCTAAGCAAGTCCGAACAATATGAATCATTAAAACACAAACACTGAAGTGTATAATTTGAACCCTAGTTGCAAACATGTTCAAAGTCCCAAGCCTGCTATTGAGGTTTGGAAAAATACATTTAACTAGGTCCAAATTTGCTGTAACATATTAAAAAAAAAAAAAAATCAAAAACAATTATAGAAAAGTAGCCCATGCAAGAGAGTGCATTGCTCAAGCATTAGATCTTTAGTGTGCTGCTGAACATCAAGAAAACCATATTCTCAGACATTTATGGTGCCTTTTCCACCAAGTTCCCATGAAACCATAAACCATGTCAATCTTGAACTTAACATCATTTAGCCTCAGGATAAATGCATCAAAAATCCCTGGCAATTTAATAATCAATATAAAACATCCTTTGGATTACTCAAACAAATATACATAATTTTGATAATGCGGTGAAAAAGTAAATAAACCTGGTGTTTTGCAACCAATATTCACAGCTAAAAAATTTCTTATCTAACATCATCTAATAACATTTTTAAGTCTTCGTTATGATATAAACTATATGAGATTACATAAGTTTATGTTCAATTATGTCTCTACAAAATGTTCCCAATAAATAGTTGTTGGGGGCTATTGATTTGCCGCCCGACTCACCAGCTTGCGCCTGACTTACTATCGAATGCTGATAATCGTTCGCCGACTGACCGACGATCGGTCGACTTCAAGTTAACCAGTAGACTGATAGTCAACCGGACCCCAAATCAACCGACTAACCGACGATCGATCGGTTACAAGTCAGTCGACCGACCGACGGAAGTTCTCCAAACAGCTTATTCGACTCTTGATCGATCCTACAAAACCGCCCTCGAAAAAAGCGGGCCACGACGATTAATGGATGGTTTTAACTACTCACCCACAATCACGCTATATCGGAAAAAGAGTCCTCGTGCTAAACGGTTATCACCACAACATCTATAAAAGGGAGGTAAACCGGCTAGTTTAAGCGGGAAAAATTCATTCTATTCACCGTTCGACCAGTCCACTAACTTAAGCATCGGAGGGTCTCCGCTGGAGCCAACTCCGATCTGTAAGGACTTACTCTTGCAGGTTTTCCGGCATTCACTCATAGGCATAGGTGGATTGGCCGCAACAGATTGGCGCACCAGGTAGGAGGGACAGGAGAATCAAAAGTCTAGATTTCAATGGCAAAAACTCGTGCTCGAAATTCGATTAGCTCCGCCGGCCAGACATCCTGACGAGAGACATTTTCCTCTCCACTGTCGATAGTGGCGGAACCAAGCTCTCCGCATTTGGCGATCACATCGGATGCACAAGCCCACCAACTAGCTGCCTTGACGTAGCAGGTCTGGATGCTGACGGAGGCTGTTCACAGTCTCCAACAGCAACCACACGTAATGGCGGAAGGTCCGACGATGTAGGCGGTACCCTCTAGGCACAGCCGCTGTCTCAAGGCGCTCCATCACCCCCTTACTGGAGCAACCATCTCGACGTTCTCGCCGGATGGAAACCCCATCCCCCCGCCGCTCGCGAGGAACTACCCGTCGATCTTGATGCTCCTTTTTCCCGTCTTCCCGTCGAAGTCACCACAAGGAAAAACGGCCGCGAGATTCGACCACCTCTTCTTCCACCAGTTCTTCAGGAGGATCAACTCCGGGGATATCCCGCCAGCGATAGTTCAACGACTATGAGCGGAAGTTCAAGAAAATTGACTGTCGACTAGCTCAAATTCAGGAGGATATGAAGGGAGGATCCACCGACAGTCTCCACATCCACACGGCTCCTTTTTCCTCGCACATCTTGGACGTATCGATTCCGTCACGATTCAAGATGCCCCAGATGGAGCCATATGACGGCTCTTCCGACCCAATCGATCATCTCCAGAGCTATAAGACTCTCATGATGATCCAGGGGCGAATGACGCCCTCATGTGCATCGACTTTCCGACCACTCTTCGAAAAGCTACTCGAGCCTGTTACTCCGGACTTCAGCCGGTAAGCATCGACTCCTTTGAGCAGCTCGAAGATTCCTTCATGGCATACTTCAGCACCAGCAGAAAGAAGCCACGAACTTCTGATAGTCTCTTCTTAATCAAGCAAAACGAGGGAGAGACTCTTTGGGCCTTTGTAGCGCGATTTAATGCCGCTACGCTCGAGGTTTGAAACCTCAATGAAGAAGTGGCCATTTCGGACATGAGGCAGGGTCTGCGGGGCTCCCGGTTCACCTACTCATTGGATAAGAACCTCCCCCAAACTTATGCCAAACTTCTGCAACGTGCAGATAAATACATTCACGCAGAAGAAGGCGCTTCTGACTGGCGCCAACAAAATGAGAAGAGTCAGAAGAAGAAACAGCGAAAGAACGATGCTTCGGCCGGTCCTAACCGACCCATCCCAAATAGAGAAGTGACGTCCTCCCGACTGAGCCCAATGCCGACCAATTTGAAGAGTCAGTATAATAACTATACTTCCCTCTCTACTCCACGAGCTCAGATCTTAATGGAGATCGAGAGAGGAGTACCTCCACCGACCTCCGCCAACCCCGCCGATGAAATGACCAGGCAAAGACAAAAGAAAGTATTGTCGATTTTATCATGACTACGGCCACGATACCGAATAGTGCTTCCAACTGAAGGGCGAAATCAAGGCACTCATTCGGCGGGAATTTCTTGGCAAATTCCAACTCGATCGCCCAGCTCATCCGCATGCCGATCAATCACTACCATCAGCAGAGAACCATCAAAACCGACCAACAGCTGAGGTGATCAATATGATTTTCGGGCGACCAAGACCCGAGGGCAACATCCGAAGAAGAATCGGCCAAGAAGCGACGATTCAAAGAATTAATTTCTTTTTCGGATAATGATGTAAGGGAGATTCAAAGTCGTCGTCTCCGTGACAATAGCGAATTATGATGTAAAAAGAATCCTTGTCAATAATGGAAGCTCCACTAATATTTTGTTTTACTTGACTTTCTTTCGAATGAAATTGTTGACAGAATGACTCTGAAAAATCTCTGTTCCCTTGGTCGGATTTACAGGAGACGCCATCGACATCGAAGGAGAAGTCGACCTCCCACTAACCACAGGGATAGAACCTCGGCAAAGCACTGTTGTTTTGGCTTTCATGGTCGTTAAAGTCCCATTGGCATACAATGCCATACTTGAAAGACCGAGACTTAATACCCTCAAGGCAATATTGTCGACGTATCATTTACTAGTCCGATTTCTGACTAAGACCGGAGTCGGGGAGATGCAAGGCGACCAACAGGTTGCTCGACGTTGCTTCGCAATTGCTGTAAAGGAGAACAAGTCAGAAGATTCTTTGTCACTAGAAAGACTTGATCAGCGGGAAGATGAAAAACAAAGTGAACCGGCAGAACAATTGACCTCCATCCCATTGCAAGAAAACGATCCGACTAAGATTGTCCAAATTGGGTCGCACCTTCAGTGGGAAAAGCGTGAACAATTGGTTCGATTGCTAAGAGCCAATGCCGATGTGTTCGCTTGGTCAGCAACCGACATACCAGGCATACCTCTAGAAATAATCACTCATCGACTAAACGTCAATCCGAATGTCAAGACAGTAAGACAAAAAAAATGATCATTCGCTCTCGAGCAACAGAAGATCATCGATGAAGAGATGGACAAACTCCTTGCGGCAGGCTTCATCAGAGAAGCCCATTACCCTGATTGGCTTGCTAATGTCGTCATGGTAAGAAAAGCCAACGAGAAATGACGCATCTGTATCAACTATACCAACCTGAATGAAGCATGCCCGAAAGATAGTTTTCCTTTTCCGAAGATCGATCAGCTGGTTGATGCGACATTGGGACAACAACTCCTGAGTTTCATGGATGCTTTCGCAGGCTACAACCAGATTCGAATGGCACCTGAAGATGAAGAACATATTGTCTTCATCACCGACAAAGAAATTTATTGCTATAAGGTCAGGACATTCAGACTCAAAAATGCGGAAGCGACCTACCAACGATTGGTAAATAAAGTCTTTACGCCACAGATTGGACGGAATATGAAAGTATACGTCGATGATATGCTATTAAAAAACGCTCAAAGTCAAGACCAACTTAGAAGAAGCTTTCGATACACTCCGACAATACCAGATGAAACTAAATCCGACCAAATATGCCTTCGGAGTGACAGCCGAAAAATTCCTCGATTTTCTCGTTTCATACTAAGGAATCAAAGTAAATCCCCGAGAAGATAAAAGCAATCGTCGATATGAAACATCCGACTTCGAAGGAGGTGCAACAGCTCAATGGAAGAATCGCCGCGCTCAGTCGATTCATCTCCCAATCTGCCGAGAGGTCTTCCATTTTTCAAGACTCTATGGCAGACTAAGAATTTTTCATGGACTGACGAATGCCGACAGTTCTTCGAAAAAGCTAAAAAGATACCTGATGGCTCCCCCGCTACTCGTAAAGCTGGTGGAAGGAGAATCTTTATATTTATACCTGACCATATCCGACGAAGCTGTTAGTTCGATTTTGATCAGAAAGGATGAAAAACGGGTATAGCACCCTATTTACTATGCAAGTAAAGTGCTTCATAATGCCGAAATCCAATATTCAAAAGTCGAGAAGATGATTTATGCTCTGATCACTTCGGCATAACGACTTCGACCTTACTTTCAAGTCCACACAGTTCATGTTCTCACCGACCAATCCCTGAGGACGATCCTGTATCAACTAGATATCTCGGGTCGAATGACAAAATGGATGATAAAGCTTAGCGAATTGACATCCACTATCGCCCTCGTCCATCAATGAAGGCCCAAGTTCTAGCTGATTTCATTGTCGAATGTACTATCTCAGGCGATAACTCCGACCAAGAAACAATCTGTGAACCGACATAAAACGCCCACGAAACCGACCATAGTTTGGCTTGGGTGTTGCATGTCGATGGAACCTCAAATGCCCTTGGAAGCGGCGCGGGACTCATCCTGATAAATTCCAATGGAAAAATCACCGAGTATGCCCTTCGATTTAACTTTAAAGCTTCAAACAATCAAGCCGAATATGAAGCACTTCTTGTTGGCTTGAGAATCGCCGAGAAGCTCGAAGTCGATGAGCTAAAGACTTTTACCGACTCTCAGCTCATCGTAGGACAAGTCAAAGACGACTTCGAAGCTTGTGATCCGACAATGCAAAAGTATTTGAAGAAAGTGAAGGACCAAACCTCCATCTTCAAATATTTCGACATTTCGCATATCCCCAGAGCAGAGAATGGTTGGGCCGATGCACTCTCCCGACTCGCCGTCACCGTTCCTAACAAACTTGGCCGGACCTACATCGAGTATCTCGATATGCCAAGTATCGAAAAGGCAGAAGAAGTGTTGTAGATCAACGACGAGCCGAGTTGGAAGGACCCGATTGTCAGATACCTGACTGAAGGAGCCCTATCTGACGAACCATCGGAAGCAAAACACTTAAGATGGGCAGCCTCATAATATGTGATGATAGACGGACGACTCTACAAACGGCCTTTCTCCCTTCCGCTATTAAAGTGCCTAGGACCTACCGATGCCGACTATGCCTTCGGAAAGTCTACGAGGAAATCTGTAGAAATCTTTTGGAGGGCAAGTCCCTCGCTTACCAGGTCCTTCAGTAAGGGTACTGTTGGGGATAAATCCCGCTCCTGCCGAAGCCCGGCCCGACGCTCAGCCCAATGTAACCAGTAGCTGCTGAAGAGCTTCAGCGCCAGGCGCCAGGCCGAGCCCCTAAGACGGCCGAACTGCTTAGAGGCCGAACTCCCCTGCACCAAGGTCTCGGCCGAACTGCTTAGAGGCCGAACTCCCCTGCACCAAGGTCTCGGCCGAACTGCTTAGAGGGCGAACTCCCACCGCCAGCCGAACTTCCTGACGGCCGAGCTCCTTGGACTCCAAGCGCTGGACTTCTTCAGGAGACGGACTCCTCCCAGACGCCCGTTCGGCCATCCGAGCTCCTCCCGGGTTTTCCCTTCAGCTGAACTCTCCTACGAGCCCATGCAGCCGAACTCCTTCGGACCCCACGGCCGAACTCCTTCGGACTTTCCACGGCCGAACTCCTTCGGACCGACTCCAGGCGGGTCCGTGCAGCCGAACTCCTTCGGGCCGATCCCAGGCGAGCCCGCGCAGCCGAACTCCTTCGGACCGACCCTAGGCGACCGAACTCCTCAGCGAAGCCCTGGCCGAACCAACTAGCAACCGAAGTCCTTCAATTGTCCAGCCGAGCTTCTCCGGGCGAACTCTCGGCAGCGGCCGAACTCTACAGGTGGCCGACCCTTCAGTCAGACGAACTCCCCCAGCTTCCCCTTCGGCCGAACTCTGTTACAAGTCCGAACTCCGTTGGATGAACCGTCGCCTGCAGCAAGACCGGACGGCGCCTTCCTTTCCGTACCGGACTCCATGCGGCCGACTGCTCGCCGGTATGGCTCCCACGACCTACCGGACGACGCCTTCCTCTCCGTACCGGACTCCATGCGGCCCACGGCTCGCCGGTATGGCTCCCACGATCTACCGGACGACGCCTTCCTCTCCGTACCGGACTCCATGCGGCCCACGGCTCGCCGGTATGGCTCCCACGATCTACCGGACGACGCCTTCCTCTCCGTACCAAACTCCATGCTGCCCGACGACTCTCTGCCAGACGGCACAGCCGTCACCATCAACTAAGCTCCGCTATAAAAGGACCCCTCCCGACATACTAAGGCTAAGCTCTCTGAACTCTCGACTCTCTAAGCTCTCCTCCACATCTCTAAGCTCCGGAACTCATTCCGAGCACTCCATTACTGTTGGCCGGAAACTAACTTGACCGTCGGAGGGTCCTGCCGGAGCCACCACCCCACCGGTTCCGGACGGGACTTCGTTTTGCAGGTCCCCGGCGGCGCCCAGCGGCCTCGATTGCGGCGACCTCCGGCGGCGACGGATTTCTGCACCAACAGATTGGCGCCGTAACAAGGGATTGAACCTTCGAGGTTCCCTTGTTCTTAAAGGAGTGCTCGGCGACGATTTCCCTCCCCTGCTCCGGATCTCTCTCTCCCTCTTCAGTATTCCTTCTCTGGAAAGAGGAAATGCCCCCCAGAAGGGCTTCGACGCGGCGCTCGACGGCTTCCGCGGCTCGATCCCCTCCGAGTCCGTCTGTCCCTGCTCCGGCCCCGGTGACTCAGCCCCCGTCAATAACCGCAGTGGATACGGAGCAGTTCAACCAGCTCATCCAGCACGTTCGCGGTCTCACGGAGGCGGTGCAGGCGGTGCTGCACCGACAAGTCCCAGTGCCAGCCCGACCGGCGCGGGGCTTCCCGAGGTCGAATGATCCAGTCCGAGAGCGACCGGCCTGGGCAGCCCGACCTCCGATACCCGGGTTGGAGAGGCGGAGGAGGGAGAGCCCTTGTTCGGATCATAGATCGACCAAGGGTGAAGCCTTGCGCCCATCTCACCAGAAAGCCTTGGAGATCAGAGACCGGGAGGACCTGCTGGGCCAAAGGCTCTCGGAAATGAACCGGCGAATTGAAGAACTTCGTCCCCCCTTGCGTGGTGACGACGTTTGTGCAGACCCTCCTTTCTCGCAGAAAATCATGCAAGAACCTGTTCCACCGACCTTCGAGCTCCCTCAACTGGAAAGCTACGATGGAACTTCTGATCCGGTTGATCACCTGGGGGCCTTCCGGGCCATGATGCTGCTTCACGGCGCTTCAGATGCCGTGCTGTGCCGAGCCTTCCCGTCTACCTTAAAGGGAGCAGCGAGGAACTGGTACTCGGCGTTGAAGCCCAACACGATCTTCTCTTTCGGCCAGATGAGCAGTCGGTTCGCGGCCCACTTCATCAGCAGCCGACGACCGAGCCGAGGTTCAGATTCCCTGATGAGCGTCAAGCAGAAGCAAGGGGAATCCATCCGGACTTACGTCACTCGATTCAACGCCGCGGCATTGGAAGTCCGGGACCTGGACCAGTCTGTCGCGATGGCCGCACTTAAGGGCGGCCTTCAGAAAAATAGCTTGCTGTTCTCTCTGGAAAAAAGGTATCCCAGGGACTTCGCCGACCTGCTGGCTCGAGCCGAGAGATATGCCCGTGCGGAGGAAGCCTTCAAATTGAAAGATGAGGAGCTCGTCAGAACGGGTCGGCTGGGTAAATTCCTCCGGTACCGGCCTGAAGCAGAAAAAGATCGGCTAAGGGCGCTGCCGTAGCCAGACTACAAGAAGGTCGGCCACCTTACGGCGTCATTCACATGGCCCCTGGAAAGATCTCGGTGCATCAGCGATTCGCCGTCTCCCAGCAACAAGAGCTTGCACCGAATTGAGGAGTTCAGCATGAGGAGGTCGTCCACCCCGGAGCTTATTGCCGAAGAAATACGGAGGAATCAGCCTTAGGGAGGAGCCCAATCGCCCCTAAGAGAGAAACGGAGAGCAGGAGTTCCCCCGCTGAAGCGGAATGAAGTTCGGCGTGAGGAAGGCCGAACCCACCTATGAGCCCGTCAGCGAGGAAGCTCCGACAAAAAAGTATGAAGTCCTCCCGCGGAAGCTTCCGCGGGAAAGTGGAACGAGGTTCGGCACAAGTAAGGCCGAACTCACGCTCCAGAATGTCCCCCAAAGGAACCGCCTACAAAGTGTTCACTGAAGGCGGAACGAAGTTCGGGCGAGAAAAGCCGAGCTCCCCTCGAGCTCGTCCGAACAAGAGCAGCAGAAAGTTCTCCCACGGCGGGTCTCGTGGGAAAGAGGAATGAAGTTCGGCTCGAAGAAAAGCCAGGCTCACCCCAAAGCTCGGCATCGAGGTAAAATGAAGCTCGGTGGAAAGCCGAACTCCTCAACTCAACCTCCAAAATAAAGTTCGGCGCTGGCAAGGACGGAACGAAGCCCCCCTCCCGGAAGGTTCCGCAACTACGACCCGCTCCTCTAACTCGAATTCTCGGCAAAGCCGAGAGCCAACCGCTAAGACCTGAAGGACTACGGCCTCTCCAAACATGTGCGATCAAGGAGAAGATCGGCTATAGGCACTGCCGTAACGGGAAAGGTCAAGAAGGTTGGCCGTCCCGCGGCGTCGTCAACGCCACCCCGGGGAGGAGCTAGGAGCTAGCTACATCGGTGATTGTCATCCCCAGCGACAAAGTCAAGAGACGCATGGTCCAAATTATGAAGGCCGGCAGGAGATAGAGGAGGTCGTCTGGACGGGACTTGCTGCTCGAGGGAGCTCCGAGGAACAACACCCCGTCGACCCCTCAAACGAGAGCGCGCTGTCCACGACTTCCCTTCGGTAAAATCCTCCCCTCTGCAAATATTATTTCTGGATGCGAAATCTATGCGATGACAGGAAAGAAGCAGTTCGGCCGCGTTAGGAACAGGAGGAGAACCTCGTCCTAGCGTGGGCAAAGTCGAAGGCCCCGTCCACAAAGGACGGGATGGGGGGAGAAGCGAGGACGACGGTCCTCATGTGCCCCCACAGCCGGCTAGGAACAGGAGGAGAACCTCGTCCTAGCACAGCAAAGTCGAAGGCCCCGTCCACAAAGGACGGGATGGGGGGAGAAGCGAGGACGACGGTCCTCATGTGCCCCCACAGCCGGCTAGGAACAGGAGGAGAACCTCGTCCTAGCGTGAGCAAAGTCGAAGGCCCCGTCCACCAAGGACGGGATGGGGGGAGAAGCGAGGACGACGGTCCTCATGTGCCCCCACAGCCGGCTAGGAACAGGAGGAGAACCTCGTCCTAGCGTGAGCAAAGTCGAAGGCCCCGTCCACAAGGACGGGATGGGGGGAGAGGCGAGGACGACGGTCCTCATGTGCCCCCACAGCCGGCTAGGAACAGGAGGAGAACCTCGTCCTAGCGTGAGCAAAGTCGAAGGCCCCGTCCACAAAGGACGGGATGGGGGGAGAAGCGAGGACGACGGTCCTCATGTGCCCCCACAGCCGGCTAGGAACAGGAGGAGAACCTCGTCCTAGCACGAGCAAAGTCGAAGGCCCCGTCCACAAAGGACGGGATGGGGGGAGAAGCGAGGACGACGGTCCTCATGTGCCCCCACAGCCGGCTAGGAACAGGAGGAGAACCTCGTCCTAGCGTGAGCAAAGTCGAAGGCCCCGTCCACCAAAGGACGGGATGGGGGGAGAAGCGAGGACGACGGTCCTCATGTGCCCCCACAGCCGGCTAGGAACAGGAGGAGAACCTCGTCCTAGCGTGAGCAAAGTCGAAGGCCCCGTCCACCAAAGGACGGGATGGGGGGAGAGGCGAGGACGACGGTCCTCATGTGCCCCCACAGCCGGCTAGGAACAGGAGGAGAACCTCGTCCTAGCGTGAGCAAAGTCGAAGGCCCCGTCCACCAAGGACGGGATGGGGGGAGAGGCGAGGACGACGGTCCCCATGTGCCCCCACAGCCCGTTGGGAACAAGAGGAGAACCTCGTCCTGACGTGAGCAAGGTCCAAGGCCTAGCCACAGAGTCTACGGCAAGCTTCACTACAGAAGACGAGGTCTCCTTCGGACCTCAGCTTCAACTTCGGTGTCAGCATCAGCGGGAGACGGGATCTCCCCCAAGCGATCATAACCTTGACTGCAAAAGAGGAGGTCTCCCCCGAACCGTCTTCGGTTGATGAAGGCGATGTCAACTCCGACTCTGACCACGGGGGGCGACATTGACTCCGGCCTCAACGTCGACTTCACCAATTTTGGCTGGAAACGAGTCCCATCCCAACTCCAAACATCGACTGAAGATGAGGTCTCCCCCAAGCCTCAGCCTCAACTTCAGCGTCAATCTTGGCTGGGGATGAAACCCCCCCCCCGAGCTTCAGCTGCAACCAATGCGGAGCCTGGAAGAAGACTTCGGCAGTCGCCTGTTTTGGTACTCCCTTCCTTCAATTCTTTGAACTCGGGAGTGGGGGGGCTATTGTTGGGGATAAATCCCGCTCCTGCCGAAGCCCGGCCCGACGCTCAGCCCAATGTAACCAGTAGCTGCTGAAGAGCTTCAGCGCCAGGCGCCAGGCCGAGCCCCTAAGACGGCCGAACTGCTTAGAGGCCGAACTCCCCTGCACCAAGGTCTCGGCCGAACTGCTTAGAGGCCGAACTCCCCTGCACCAAGGTCTCGGCCGAACTGCTTAGAGGGCGAACTCCCACCGCCAGCCGAACTTCCTGACGGCCGAGCTCCTTGGACTCCAAGCGCTGGACTTCTTCAGGAGACGGACTCCTCCCAGACGCCCGTTCGGCCATCCGAGCTCCTCCCGGGTTTTCCCTTCAGCTGAACTCTCCTACGAGCCCATGCAGCCGAACTCCTTCGGACCCCACGGCCGAACTCCTTCGGACTTTCCACGGCCGAACTCCTTCGGACCGACTCCAGGCGGGTCCGTGCAGCCGAACTCCTTCGGGCCGATCCCAGGCGAGCCCGCGCAGCCGAACTCCTTCGGACCGACCCTAGGCGACCGAACTCCTCAGCGAGCCCTGGCCGAACCAACTAGCAACCGAAGTCCTTCAATTGTCCAGCCGAGCTTCTCCGGGCCTCTCAGCGGCCGAACTCTACAGGTGGCCGACCCTTCAGTCAGACGAACTCCCCCAGCTTCCCCTTCGGCCGAACTCTGTTACAAGTCCGAACTCCGTTGGATGAACCGTCGCCTGCAGCAAGACCGGACGGCGCCTTCCTTTCCGTACCGGACTCCATGCGGCCGACTGCTCGCCGGTATGGCTCCCACGACCTACCGGACGACGCCTTCCTCTCCGTACCGGACTCCATGCGGCCCACGGCTCGCCGGTATGGCTCCCACGATCTACCGGACGACGCCTTCCTCTCCGTACCGGACTCCATGCGGCCCACGGCTCGCCAGTACGGCTCCCACGATCTACCGGACGACGCCTTCCTCCCCGTACCAAGCTCCATGCTGTCCGACGACTCTCCGCCAGACGGCACAGCCGTCACCATCAACTAAGCTCCGCTATAAAAGGACCCCTCCCGACACACTAAGGCTAAGCTCTCTGAACTCTCGACTCTCTAAGCTCCCCTCCACATCTCTAAGCTCGGGAACTCATTCCGGGCACTCCATTACTGTTGGTCGGAAACTAACTTGACCGTCGGAGGGTCCTGCCGGAGCCACCACCCCACCGGTTCCGGGCGGGACTTCATTTTGCAGGTCCCCGGCGGCGCCCAGCGGCCTCGATTGCGGCGGCCTCCGGCGGCGACGGATTTCTGCACCAACAGGTACTATTGGCCAATAATGCAGAAGGATACGACCGAGTTCGTTCGAAGATGTGAACCGTGCCAAAGATATGCCAACATTCAACGTCAACTGGCGACACAACTGACATCGATCACAGCTCCATGGCCATTTGCATAATGGGGGATTGACATACTTGGCCCATTCCCCCCAGCATCTGAACAAAGAAAATTTTTTATCGTCGCCATCGATTATTTTACGAAATAGATGGAGGCCGAACCTTTGGCACAAATAACAAAAAATAAGATGGAAGATTTTGTTCGAAAATTTATCATCTATAGATTCGGACTTCCGCACATCATTATTACTGACAATGGCCGACAATTCGACAACCAGAATTTCAAAGACTTCTGCGCAACATATCACATTACGCAAAGGTTAACATCTGTCGACCATCCACAGTCGAATGGATAAGCGAAGGTCATGAACCGGACAATCCTCCATGATTTGAAAACCCGACTCAATGAGGCCAAAGGTCTCTGAGTGGAAGAATTACCTTCAATATTGTGGGCCTACCGAATGACTCCCCGAGTTCCAATGGGCGAATCTTCCTTCAACCTCGCTTACGGAACAGAAGCAGTGGTACCCGTTGAAGTTGGGCTACCATCAATGAGAGTGGAAAACTACGACGAGTCGAGTAATTCGGATCACCTAAGGATAGACTTAAATCAGTTACCTGAAGTTCGGCAACAAGCCCAACTCAGGATGGCCGCATATCGACAGCGAGTTGCAAGATACTATAATAGAAGGGTCAAACCGAAGGAAATCCATCTAGAGGATTTAGTCTTGCGGAAGGCCTAAGTATCCAAACCGTTGGGCCAAGGAAAGCTCTTTCCGATCTAGGAAGGATCCTACCAGATGACGGAAACCCTTCGGCCCGGAGCATATCGGCTCGAAACACTCGATAGAACAGAAATTCCTCGAACGTGAAATGCTGACAATCTAAAAGTGTACTATCAATAAAATCAGCTCCATGTACTTTTGACAGACTTAAGGAATAAAATGTTCACAATTCAAAGAAGACCAAAGTATTTTTCTACAAACAACTATCGATTGATCGATGCGTCAGTCGATCGGATAAACCAACCAACCGATCAACTGTCGGATAAATATTATAACCGACCGACAGTCGGCATACCACGATCAGTATGATTCAGCAACCGACTGATGGACAATGATCATTCAGTCGATATTTCTTTCGACAAAGATAATCGGCCGATATATCTTCAACGAACGGTGCAGTTGGACAAAAATGGGCCGATTCCCTACGATGTAACAGACGATCGACGGAAAAAAGGACTATTTTCTATAACTCAGATAGCCGACCGATAGACCAACCGACGATACCGACATAACTTTCTTACGAAACGACGAAGGAAGAAAAACGTCAATCTTCTGATTGTGAACTAGTTGGTTTGTCCCGACTAGTAAAGAACACAATCCTTGCCGATTTGGCCATGACCAAATCAAAGGACGGTTGGCTTACACCCGATCGCCATACATTTCCGAAAATCAATCAAGTGTTGGATGGTTAAAAAAAAACAACCAAAAGTTGTTTAGAAATCGATCCATAGTCGGTTTACACCTGATCATCAAACACTTTAAATGACTCGATTAATTATAAGTTGGTAAAAAATCGACCAATAGCCGGTTAGAAACCGACTCAAGGTTGGCTTGCCTCGACCTATAAGTATTTCAACAAATGACTAAGCGCTAGCGAAAGATCTGACTCTAGGTCGGTCCAAAAGTTAGACGACAATTGATTAAATAAAACCGACAGACGAATGGTCAACAACCAAACAACTGAAGTATTTGCGGTTACGATGAACGGCAAATTCAGATGACACAAGGCAAATGTAAAAATCTCTTTTCATTACTATAAATAGGAGATCATAAAATGGACTGTTAGTCCTTACAAAATTTAAATTATAAGTTTCAAAGAAAGATAAAAGTACAAAAATCTACTCAACGACCGGCTGCTCCGAAGGTTGATCGAAAATGGCTTCGGGTTTGGTCGTCGGTGCGGCATCCATCGAAGTAGCTTTTAGCCCCTCCAATGGAACTTCGGCAATAGATTGATCAGGAGCTGCGGGAATAGTCGACTCAGTTGGAACAAAAGTTGGGGCGAGAGCACCACCTTCCGTCGGACCCTCGGGGGATTCGTCGCCTCCTCCCTCTTCCTCTTCTTCAGCACCAGGGATGACAATGCTGCTGAGATCAAGGTCAGAAAAGAGCTGTTGGACAACATCCCGACCGTCGCCGAACCCGATCCAGTAGGAAGCTTCGCTTCCTTGTAGGACCAGGATCTTCAAGTCGGCCGAGACTTTAAATTCCTCAATGCCTAGCTCCTTTGTCCGACTGAGATCCTACCGCAGAACCTGGATCTCCGTCTTGGCCGAAGATGCTTCCTCCTCGACAGATTGCCACTGCCGACAATAATCCTCCGCCTTCTTGGCCCAATTATCGCGGTCATTTTTCAACTTTTTCACCGCATGCTTCTTTTTCTTGGCACGGCTCTTTTGGGCCTTCACCTCCACCTGAGCCGACTTTAGGTCGGATTGAACCGACTTAAGTTCGGACCTTGCCGACCCAAGTTCGACTCGGAGGTGGGAGACTTTATCAGACAAATTTCTCTCCGAATTGCTGCATCCCTCTTCTACTCCTCCAACTAGCGAACCGCCGAATCACGTTCGACGTTTGTGACTGACACTAAGTCGGAGCACGCACGCCGAAGATCGGCCATTGAGAGAGGAGGCAAGTTACCAACTTACCTTGATAAAAGTCGGATAGAATGATCCGAACAAGTCGGCTAAAGTCCGACTCCTTGACTCCCGATCGTTCGGGAGAAGAATGGTGCGGACCAAACTCCTCGCTAGCTGAGGGTCAGAAAAGGCCGACTCGCCTTCGAGGGCCCGAATGTCAATCCATTCAGGGTCCGTATATCCGCGGCTAGAATTGTCACTCCCAATCGAAGCAGTAGACATTGGCGCCTTCCCCTTTCCTCGAACGGACGACTGTGCAGGAGGCACCGACATCCGTTCGGGTGACAATGGAGATGGCGAATGCCCCCGATGAGCTAGAGTTAATCGTGGGGTGGGGGCGGGAATAGTCGATTGAGCTGCCGACATTGGAGCCGTAATCGGAGTGTCAACAATGATGACATCTTCCTTCGATCGCATGATGGTCGAAGAGGCTTCGGCAGATGTGGCAACCACTAGAGCACGAAGGGCGACAACAAGAGCGCTGACTGCTCCGAAGGGTGCCACCGGTGGAACATCAACAGAACTACGAGCAGCCGAAAGATCGGCTACCCGACTCTTCTTCAACGCACGCGACAAACCGACGCCGGATGCCACCCTCTTCCGAGTGGCAAACTAGCGGACTTCATTTTCAGAAAGTCCCACCGGAAGATGCATCCCTACAAAACCAAACAATCAGATTAGGTTAATACCGAAAACCGACTGATTGAAAGAAAAAGCAGAACTATAGACACTACATCTACTTATAGACGGTGTCGGACCAAGTTCGGCTTCGTACAAAGCCACTTCGGTGTTCAGTTGTTTCTGTGGGGGAACTTCCATGTCTTTCAGCTTAAGAAAGTCCTTCCGATCAGTCGGATCCATCCGACTATTCTCGTTCGGTAGGACGTTCGACTCTCCCCACATCGATGGAAAGCCCCAAGAAAAAGGGGGCAAAACAAAAAATAACTAAGTCTTCCAATTGTGAATAGACGACGGAAGACCGATGATAAAAGAAAGCTCCCTCCTCGAGGCAAAGTACCACCATCCGTCGATTTTCGGATGGGGTCGGAGGGCGAAGAAAGGTCTGAACAAGGAAAGCCGAGGATTTGTCGAGATTAACCGACACAGCAAAGCAAAGAAAATTAAAAGCAGAATAGAGTTCGGCGCTAACTGGACCGGACATACTCTATAATAGTCAAAAATGTTCCGAAGAAACTCCAGAATGGAAAATCTAAAGCTCGACCTAAGGTTTTCTAAATAAAAGACTATAAAATCCGATGGAGACGAGTTCACCCGACCGTCGAGGCCAGGAGCCAGTAGCCAAAAATCCTCCGAGATCCGATATTGATCCCAAAGTTGTTCCACGATCGATGTTGCCAGCATAGAACCTCTAGCTGCTGGACCCACGACAAACTACTACGACCGGCCATCTATACAACTAGACAAGATGAAAAAAAATGAAAAAATAAAAAAGATTTCAAGGAGAAGGTTCGAACTTCGAACCTGGAAGCTAAAAAACGAGAGGACAAGCAAGTTTCCTAAAAGCTACTACTGTTGAAAGCGATAGAAGAAAAACCTTCGGAGGAGGGTCCTATATATATAGGATCCACCGTCGGTCCAGATGCACAGAGATCTCACCAGATATCGACATATGTCGGCTAAGGATCGACCGAACGTCAAATCTTTCGAGCTCCATGGCCATATGATAATAATGGCGACCATTGTAATCCCCGAGGCGACAGACAATGGCTTTACCGAGCATCGCGAATATCATTAATGGCAGACGATAGAACGAAACCCAAGGCGATGCCACATGTCAACCTCCTGCATTTGGTGCGTTGAATTAAAGTAGCTGCACCGAACTTAGGCATGGGAGGCAATTGTTAGGAGCTATTGATCTATCGTCCGACTCACCAGCTTGTGCCCGACTTACCATCGGATGCTGACAATCATTCATCGACTGATCGATGATCGGTCAGCTATAAGTTAATCGATCGATCGACGGAAGTTCTCTACACAGCTTATCTGATCGACCTTACAAAACTGCCTCCAAAAAAAATAGGCCATGATGATTAGTGGATAATTTTAACTACTCACCTATGATCACGCTGCACCAGAAAAAGAAGGATCCTCGTGCTAAACGATTATCACTGTAACATCTATAAAAGAAAGATAAATTGACTAGTTTAAGAAAGAAAAATTCATTCCATTCACTGTTCGATCAGTCTATTAACTTAAGCATGGGAAGGTCCCGCCGGAGCCAACTCCAGTCTATTCTTGCATGTTTTCCAGCATTCGCTCGCAGTCACAGGTGGATTAGCCGCAACAATAGTCAATTTAGAGCGCATAAATTCATGAGGTATACTATCTAATTCCATATTAGAATTACCATACATGATATATTTAAAAAAGAAGGAAAAGTAAAGAAACCGAAACTAGGGCATCAAGAAAACCCTGACCCGTTCACCGGCGTTTCGATTCTACCGGTTCCGTTCCGAGGGCAATGGGCGGTTAAATCCGCCTCTCCGATTCATGTACTGTCTCGGCTGCCTCTTGGTGACCGCCCGCACACCGCTCACGTCGGCCCCCGCTACGGGCTTTCCCTTCGTGGAGTCGAAACCCACCGGGATCCCCAGCTTCTTCATCATCTCCAGCTCGTCCGGGTCCACGTCCGTGGGCACCGTGGCGTCCCCTTCCGCCGGAGCACCGCCATCGGGGGCAGCGGCACCGCCGCCCTGCTTCTTGCGCTCCTTGGCGGCGCCGTCCGCGGTCTCCAAGGGGGCGGACGAGCGGTGGCGGTCCCGTTCGTCGTCGCTGCCCTCGCGGCGGCGCTTGCGGCGATGGTCGTCCGGGGAGGGTGAGCGGCGGTGGTGGCCGTGGCGGCGGTGGGAGCGGTCGGCCGAGAGGGAGCGGGATCTGGATCCGCGACGGGTGTCGGGGGAGCGGGTGCGGGAGCGGGCGCGGCGGCGGCGGTCCGGGGAGCGGGACCGCTTCCGGTGGTCGCGGTCTCTGGTACGCTCCCGATCCCGATCTCGGTCGCGGTCGCGGTCCTTATCCCGGTCTCGGTCGCGGTCGCGGTCGCGGTCGCGGTGGCTGTAGAGGTCTCGATCGCGAATCTTTTCCTTCTCTCTTCGCCGCTCCGCCATATCCTTCTCTCCCCCCGCACTACTGTGGTGTAATCTCTCCGTAGGGAAGGGAGAAGCAAGAACGAAGAGAGAGAGCCTCGGAATCTTGAAGAGGTTTTGTCAAGGCGGTATAGCCTGCTACCAATGTTTGTGAACCCATGAAGGAGGGCTCCCTGCGATTAGATTAGGGCTGAAAGTGGGCTCAAACCGGCCTAAAGCCCATCGGGCTGAGCCTGCTTCAGATTAGACTTTAGACTCGACCCAAAGTCATTTAGGCCGAGCTTGAATCTAAAAATAGTACTCATTTTTTTTAGGATTAGAGTCTGGCAAACTTTTGGACCTGCTCGAGCTCGAGATTGAAATTAAGTCCAAAACTTTTAGCCTGAGTTCAAGCTCAAGTCCAAAGTTTAGCTCGAATTTAGCTCAACTCTTTTTTCTTTAATTTAAAACTTAAAAGTTAACTTAAAGCCTTAAATTGATTTAAAGTTTAGACCAATCCATACCAATTGCACAACAAGAGGGCCCATGTTAGAGAAATCTCTACAAACACCCGTAGCATGGGCTCTACCACAACACAACTCTGTTGTAGGAGTTGCTGATGCAATGGTAATAGCTGCAGAGATAACTGAAAGCATGAAAAATGCCATAGAAATTTGGAGCAAATTTCTCATGTTCAGCTGAAGATGCCTTGAAGCCTCACAAACTTGATGTCAAAGCTACCTGGCATGGATCTAGCTTGGAATGCCAACAGAAAGTTTCTAAGAATTAATGTCCTTTATAACAGAAAACAACAGATGAGCCAATAAATTTTTGGGTTACAGCAAGAAACAGAGTACAAGAATGACAAAAAAATAATTGCTAATTTGAAGATTGAACATAGCAAACCATCCATCAGTCTTGATCACAACTTCTGAGCCAAATAACCCTACATATGACCGGAGTACTTACCCCTAAGGTTTTATGGATAAAATATTTACTCAAAAAATTATATTTTTTTAGATAAATATTTTTTAAATAATATTTAAATAAAAAAATAATTTATTTATATTTTTTTATGCATTGATAAGTTGCTCTAAAATTTATTACCTATGTTCTTTTACATTACTATTTTATTGAATAAGTTGGTAAAATTTATTCATATTTTTCATAATAATTTTTATGCTTTTTAGATTTCAAGAAAATGGATGGTTGAGTTATTGAGGATTAAATGATGAAAATATTGAAAATGAGGATGGGATATTTTAGGTATAAAATTAAATACCTACTTTACTGGCTCATGGAAAAATGATTTAGCCACCTCCTAGGTGGATAAAACTTTCTCCCATTTCATGGGTAAATGCTATCCATGGAAAAACAAAATTATCTTAAAAAAAGTGAAAACATGGGTAAGTTGATTAATGAAAAAATAGATCAACTTTTTCATGATATTTATCTACAGAAGAATGGGCCTTAAAGAGAATAATTTTCTTCAGAATCTCATGATAAAATAGTGATCAAGTCACCAACTAAATTGACTGCTTTCAGGAAGATAGAATACTGACTTAAAAGTGATGCCATGGTCTTCACTCCTATTGCCAAGACCATAAATATAAATTTGGATCAGCCCGATTGGGTTCGGGCTGGGATCGAGCTTGGGCTTGGGTCAGGCTTGGGCCTTGAAATTTATAAAATTTTTGGATCTAAGCTCGGCCCAAAGCCCAAATAATAATTTCGTACTAAGCTCGAGCAGGGGTGAGGCTCGGCCCATTTTCAGCCCTACTTACAATGAGGTCTTTAGAGGATTCAAATCGTCGATTTCATTTAAGCCAAACCATAGAGTGGGAATTGTTCGGTTGGCTCTTTGGTAAATTAGGCTAATTGAGCCCTACATTCACAAGACTAATCGATGGTCTTGTGTAGTGCGAGCCCTTGATCATTTATCAAGATTACTCATGAGAAGTGCGGGTCACCTAGGATGCGTGTGTCCATGATGTCGTAGATGTAACCCATGAAATGAGGCACAATAAAAGTCGTATTCCATGGTTCTACCACCAAAATAATCAAGGACTCGTTTGGTTCACAGAAAGTGGAGGAATGACAATTTCTCTGCGGTGGAGAGGATCTTTTATTTAGTTTGAATTTTAAGAGAAGAGAGATTGAAAAAAAATTATAAAAAATATTTTTTATATTTTATGAAAATTAGAAATTCTTAGAACACTTGTTTGGTTTGTAGTAAGGACCTTTTTTTTCAATAAATTATGTTCTAAAGATATAATTTTGACATGTTTAGTTAATCATGGAAAAGTGGCATGTGCCAAATTGGCTTATATTTGTTTGAACATTCATTTTTTTGAAAAAAATTTATAAAATACCTATTTTATTATTAATAAATATAAGACCATCCATTTTCTCTTAATTTTTATATAAATAATAATATTATATTTATATTAATATAAATATATTATTATATAGTATTAGATCATAATAATTTATTATATTAATATAATACTAATCGAGATTCATCGTTTTGGTACTAGATCCTATATCCAGAGATGGATATAGGAGGGACCAAAAGATGCCACGGCCCTCTAAAGATTGTAGAATTTTACTAATATATATATATATATATAGAGAGAGAGAGAGAGATAGATTGGGCTTGATCGATCAAAGCTCAGTCTATATCCAGTTAAATCCTCCATCGTAGGATCGACGTGCATCTTCAAAGAAATCCCTAATAGAAAATGGAGCATCTTTTTTCTGTTAGCTGAGTTGGTAGCTGAGCTGATGTATTAAAAATATATATGCTATGGAGCATTTATTATGATGCGATGCCATCTATACTTGCGTCCCATCTCTTCAAATCTTTCTCCCCCACTCCCATCCCAAACCTCCTTCTCTCTTCCTTTTGCTTCCGTCTCTCTACAAATCCCCTTCTCCTTCCTTCATTCAAACACCTAACCGACAAATTTCTTCTCCTCTCTCTTTTCTCTCTCCCAACTCTTACTAACCAAAAATCTAACTCCCACATTTCATTCCCACTTGGCACCAGGCCACCCCTAACCAATGACCGTACTTCAAATAATCACCGCCACTAATGTCGCTATTAATCGGCATCGCTGCCGCACCCAATTGACGCCGCCACCACCTGCCGCAACCACCCACCGCCATCCACGTATAGCCAGAAATCCATCTTCTTTATATTCATTTCATTTTTCACTTTGTTTCCACTTTTCTGAATGTTGCTAAAAAACTTTGGCAGATGAACAAATCCTTCTTAAACCCTCCACCCTCTTTCGTGAAGGCGCCTTTAACTCTCGTGAAGGCACCTCCATTAAATATAAATTAAACATAAATGAAGGCGCCTTCATGAAGGAAGGCGCCTTTAACCCTCCAAGGTGCCTATAATAACTTTTTTTTTGGTCTATGTAGGAAGGCCTATAATAGAAAGAAGGCGCCTAATTGAACATTTCAAGGCCCTTCAAGGTGCTTATAATAAACTTTTTTTTGGTCTATGTAGGAAGGCCTATAATAGAAGAAGAAGATGCCTATAATTGAACATTTTTGCCTCCTAAAAGGCGCCTATCCTGGGCTTCGTATCAATTTTTTTTTAATGAAAGGTAGATTTTTTTTTTTTAAAGTTTAAGTTCATCCATAAATAATTTATGATGTGTATCCACATGTATAATGTATATGTTTCAGGCTTCTTTTTTCTCCTATCTTGCTATCATATATTATCCTTTCTTTCATCAAACAAAAATTCTTTAGCTAAAAATAATACAACATATATATGTGTGTGTGTGTGTGTCTATATATTATATTTGTACAATGAATGTGAGTGTTGTTTTTTTTGATACAGAGTTTTGTTTGCAACATATGTTAAATTTTTTTTTCTTTGTTTCCACTACCTAATACCTTATTTTGGTAGCAGTAGTAGAATGATTTAATAAAGCAGCTTGCAATGCACCTTTGCATGATAAGAATGATAATTATCATGAGATGAGATATTTTTGCTAACCTATTTCTCTCTCTTAAACTTGTAGTTGACTGTGTTTAAAAATAGATTTTCTTCACATGTCTAAATATCTTCCTTTTAATTTAATTGAGTTAAAGGCTTGATTTAGTAAGTGTGCATGTTAATAATGTTAATAATGATGGGTTAATTTGTTAATATATTATTTATATTTTATTAAATATAAATAACTTATAATTCATCTCTATTATTTCTTGCAGATGGCTCCTCCAAAATTTTCTAAGAGACAGGAGAGCTCTAGAGTTTTGAGAAAGCAAAAAAAAGCTCTTCCTTGATTGATCAACTGCAGATGCTATCTTAAAAGATATGTGGACTTCATCAAGGATATCCGAGAATTGAAGTGAGTCGAACTCCACGTCCAGTATGTCCCCAAAGGACCACCATACAAAGTGTTCACGGAGGCGGACGAAGTTCAGTGCAAGGAAAAGCCGAGCTCCCTCAGCTCGCCCCGAACTTCGTCGAACAAGAGCAGCGGGGAAGTCTTCCCACGGCAAGTTCGCGGGGGAACAGAGGAATGAAGTTCGCTCGAAGAAAAGCCGAGGCTCCCCCAAAGGCTCTTCAAAGGCGAAGAATGAGATCAGTGGAAAGCCGAAACTCGCTCCAGGCTCAACTCTCGAAATTGAAGTTCGACGCCTGGGACAAGTGTAGTCGGAACGAACTCCCCGCGGAATGAAGTTCGGCATCAGGGACTCCGAACTCCGCAGCAGATCACCCAAGTGAAGTGTCGACCGCGCTCGAACCGCCCAGGGGATCGAGGCCGAATCCCCTCAAGTTACGGTCGCTCCAACGAATTCAGGGAGGTGGATAAGTTCGGGCAAGAAGACCAACCCCTCCTGCCAGCAATGGAAGTCCGGACAAACAGAAGCATTGGAAGTTCTTCCACTGTCAAAGTTCCGGGGGAAAGCGCAAGAGCTCCGGCCAGAAGAAAAAGCTCCGAAGTCACCACAAACGAACGCCCCCGCAGGAATGCAAGTTCGCCGTAGTGAAGCCGACTTCTTTGGAAGTTTCATCGCTCAGTCAGCCGAACTCCCCCATCTCGGTATGTCATCACCAAAACTCCTACAAAGAGTCTTCATAGAGACGGAGTGAAGTCCGTGTCTAAAGCAAAGTCGACCTCCACCCCGAGCTCGTCGTCAAGGGAGTTCGGGTGCGAGAAAGAAGTACCCCCACAGAAGGTTTTGCAGGGAGGCGGAATGAATTCGTCTGTGTCCAAGGACCGGCATGAAGTCGGCCTCTCTACTATCTTGGGGCTCACCATCGAGGAAGCCTCGACAGAAGGATCGAAGAAGCCCCCTCCAAAAGATTCCGCAGCTTACGACAGCCTCCTCTAACTCGAATCCGGCGAAGTTAGAGCCAGCCGCAAGACCGAAGGACTACGCCTCCCCAACGTGCGCGAGGCAAGTAAATAGCCCCTACCATCGGCGACCACGCCACGACACTCTGAGGAATACATTCAGCTCCAAGACGACGATTGGAGAGCTCGTCAAAAAGGACGACGGGATAAATTCCTCCGACGTCGGTCTAAAGCAGGGAGAGATCGGCTATAGGCGCTGCCGTAACTGGAAAAGACAAGAGGTCGACCGCCTCGCGGCGTCATTCTAACGCCTCATCCCCGGGAGGAGCTAGGAGCTAGCTACATCGGTGACTGTCGTTCCCTAGCGACAAAGTCAAGAAAGGCATGTTCCAAATTAAGAGGTCGGCATGAGATAGAGAGAGGTCGTCCGGACGGGACTTGCTGCCGAGGGAACTCCGAGGAACAACACCCCTACAACCCTCGAACGAAAATGCGCTACGATCAGCTTCTCCTCGGTAAAACTTCCCCTCTCAATAAAATCATTTTCTGGATGCGAAAACTATGCGATGACAGGGAGAAGCAGTCAGCCGGCGATAGAAATAGGAGGAGAGCCTCGTCTTAGACGCGAGCAAAGTCGAAGGCCCCGTTCACGAAGACGGATGGGGGAAAGCTCGGACGACGGTCCGATTGCCCCCACAGCCCGTTAGGAAACAGGAGAAGAACTCATCCTAGCGTGAGCAAAGTCGAAGGGCCCCGTTCACGAAGGACGTTGGATAGGGGGAGAAGCGAGGACGACGGTCCCTCATGTGGCCCCACAGCCGGCTAGGAACAGGAGGAGAACCTCGTCCTAGCGTGAGCAAGTCGAAGGCCCCGGTCCACCCAAGGACGGGATGGGGGAGAGGCGAGGACGACGGTCCCCATGTGCCCCCACAGCCCGTTGGAAACAGGAGGAGAACCTCGTCCTAACGTGAGCAAGTCGAAGGCCCGTCCACGAAGGACGGGATGGGGGGAGAAGCTCGGACGACGGTCCGGATGTGCCCCCACCAGCCCATTAGGAGCAGGAGGAGAAACTCATCCTAGCGTGAGCAAAGTCGAAGGCCCGTTCACGAAGGATGGGGATGGGGGGAGAAGCTCGGACGATGGTCCAGATGTGCCCCCACAGCCCGTTAGGAACAGGAGGAGAAACCTTCATCCTAGCTTGAGCAAAGTCGAAGGCCCCGTTCACGAAGGACGGGATGGGGGGAGAAGCGAGGACGACGGTCCTCATGTGCCCCCACAGCCGGCTAGGAACAGGAGGAGAACCTCGTCTAGCGTGAGCCAAGTCGAAGCCCCGTCCACAAGGACGGGATGGGGGGAGAGGCGAGGACGACGGGTCCCATGTGCCCCACAGCCCGTTCGGGAACAAGAGGAGAACTCGTCCTAAACGTGAGCAAAGTGAAGGCCCCATCCACGAAGGACGGGATGGAGGGAGAGCTCGGACGACGGTCCGGAAGTGCCCCACAGTCCTTAGGAACAGGAGGAGAACCTCATCTAGCGTGAGCAAAGTCGAAGGCCCCATTCACGAAGGACGGGATGGGGGAGAAGCGAGGACGACGTCCTCATGTGCCCCACAGCCGGCTAGGAACAGGAGGAGAACCTCGTCTAGCGTCAGCAAAGTCGAAGGCCCCGTCCACCAAGGATGGGATGGGGGAGAAGGCGAGGACGACGGTCCCATGTGCTCCCCACAGCCCGTTAGGAACAGGAGGAGAACCTCGTCCTGACGTGAGCAAAGTTGAAGGCCCCGTCCACGAAGGACGGGATGGGGGGAGAGGCGAGGACGACGGTCCTCATGTGCCCCCACAGCCGGCTAGGAACAGGAGGAGACCTCGTCCTAGCGTGAGCAAAGTCGAAGGCCCCGTCCACCAAGACGGGATGGGGGGAGAGGCGAGGACGACGGTCCCCATGTGCCCCCACAGCCCTGTTGGGAATAGGAGGAGAACCTCGTCCTAACGTGAGCAAAGTCGAAGGCCCCATCCACAAAGGACGAGATGGGGGGAGAGGCAAGGACGACGGTCCCCATGTGCCCCCACAGCCCGTTGGGAACAGGAGGAGGACCTCGTCCTAACGTGAGCAAGGTCCAAGGCCGAGCCCCAGAGTCTACGGTGGACCTCAGCTTCAACTTCGGTGTCAGCATCAGCGGGAGACGAGATCTCCCCCGAAGAAGCTCGGCCACAGGAGATAAGATCTCCCCCGAGCGCGCACTTCAACCTCGGCTGCAAGAGAGGAGGTCTCCCTCGAGTCAACTTCAGCTGATGAAGACAATGTCGCCCCCGAGGAGCTCAAATCCGACCTCGACCGTAGGAGGCGAGATTTACTTTGGCTTCAACATCAGCTTCATCGACTTTAGCTGGAAATGAGTTTCATTTCAACTCCGAACATCGACTGGAGATGAGGTCTCCCCCAAGCCTCAGCCTCAACTTCAGCGTCAATATTGGCGGAGATGAGACCTCCCCCGAGCTTCAGCTGCAACAAATGCGGAGCCTGGAAGAAGACTTCGGCAGTCGCCTGTTTTGGTGCTCCCTTCCTTCAATTTTTGAACTGGGAGTGGGGGGCTACTGTTGGGATAAATCCCGCTCCTGCCGAAGCCTAGCCCGATGCTCGCCCAATGCAACCAGTAGCCGCTGAAGAGCTTTAGCGCCAGGCGCCAGGCCGAGCCCCTACCACGGCCGAACTGCCTAGAGCCGAACTCCCTGCACCAAGGTCCGGCCGAACTGTCTAGAGGCCGAACTCCATTGCGCCAAGGTCCGGGCCGAACTACCTAGCTGCCGAACTCCCCTGCACCAAGGTCCGGGCCGAACTGCCTAGAGGCCGAACTCCCCTGCGCCGAGGTCCGGGCCGAACTACCTAGCTGCCGAACTCCCCACGCCAGGCTCGGGCCGAACTCCACCATCAGCCGAACTT